>CM055831.1:23696183-23734690 GCA_029582265.1 Zoroaster sp. YZ-2022
TTAAATTAAATGTTTTCTATTGCGGCATGTAACACAGTTACTGTTATGATGTATTGAATTATGCCTATGCTAATAATGGGTTATGATTGAATTGTACACACATATCTAATATAATTTTATGTATTGTGTTTACCAGGTTTTTCTTGGATGTCGGAACAATATAAATGCCATATAAAAGCGCAGGTTAAACCTCATATTTTCTGTCTCATCAAGCTGTTTATTTTATCCATCTCTGGATCATCTTACTATATAATTTTAAGATTAGAATTAGTTGATACCTATATACTTTTTACATAGTGTCACATAAAGTAGGTGAGTGTATGGTCAATTGTTTCTTCCATGGCTACTTGTATTCCCCTTGTAGGTGAGGGAAGTTAATCACCTTAAAATCAAACATTTCACAAATTGATTGTTGGAAGTATGCCAGAAGTTCCAGAATGAAGTGTTACTAGATGGGCTCATAATTCCTACTTTTGGCAATACATAGATCTGTGCTTTTATTGAAAGAGTAGATGTAAACAAGCATTTGAAAATTGAAATCATTTATTTATTATCTTCAGCGTAAGAAGAAACGAAAACCACCCAAAGTACAACATGACTCACAAGATATGTGGTGAATAGAGGAACCTAATACACTAGAAGTTACCACTGCAGTGAACAATACCCTGATGTGTCCATTATTCAGAAAAGAACAGTCGTACTTTTAACAAAATGGTTGTCCAGAGCACAGAACCAGATTAGAAGTTTTTAAGATTGTCAACACTCAGCATTGCACGCTTTGGTAAAAAACTATTCTGGAGACGCCTAAGCATATTTTTTTATAAATTTAATTTTGTTTAAAATGTGGCTTGAATTTGAAATCCGGGTGAAAAAGGTTTATAACAGGCACAGCAGTTTAAATACAAAATTAATTACTTTTGATTTTGAGGCAAAGAGATCCAGATTGTGCAAAATGGAATAATGTGTATAAATTTTTAATCGAAAAGCATCAATGAACTTCGCACAATGATTGTTTTAATAACCAAAAAGAGTCTGAGAAAAAAAGAGTCTAGGAACAACACAATGGTAAGTATTAGTTTTTTCCCAAATTGTTGGTATTTACTTCTCAAATATTGGTTTTGGTTAGCCAGTTAGTAAATTTCTAAATGGTCAGTGAATTTTTGTTTCATTTTAATTAATGTAATAACCAAATTATGTTTCATCATTAATAAATAAATAAATTAAAAACATTATAAGCCTACACGTTTTAAGCATTAATTCTGGTACAGAACCTTAAAACTTAACACATAGACCTTAACATGGTAGTTGTATCCTCGGTTTTATTGATATCATGGTTCAAGGCATCAGATATCGAATTACACTAAATCAAAAGTTTAATATTTCAAAATATCATAATTATCTCAATGAACCACAAAAAGAATGAATACGAAACATCTGCTGAATGCATTTTCATTATTTTCTCGGATAATGACACGTCATAAAACTGAAACTTTTACCGGTTGGTTGTTTTAATGTATATCTTGATTCAAAAGAAAGTAAGGATACTTTCAAACATTTTTGTACAAACATTATCAATAGTGTATAATGGATTTAAATCACAAACTTCCTCAAATTGCTTTAACGATACTTTTTATCCTTAACATAATTTACAGCCGTAACACATTACACTCTCCTGATTAGTGTCATTTAAAACGAACAAAAACTCAATTGAAGGCTATAAAGCGTGAATTATGCGCGGTCCAATCAAAAATCAGTATTTTAATGACGTCATAAATGTTTAAAAACACTTCCATTGACATCTGCGGGTCTATGAAAACATATATGGGTGTAATATGCCATCAACATAATGGAAAATTTTAGTTTTGGCGCACTTTGGTCCCCACTCTGGCCCACTGTGCATCGGTCGCACTGGAGGGCGTCTTAAGAAGTTGAATTATCTTCATTAAACACCGAAATAAAACATGAAACAGTAACAACAATTGAAGAAAAAGTGGCAACTGTTGACAAGATCAATGCTGCTCGGGCAATCACCAGCGCCACGTCCGTCCCGACGAGGGTTTGTGCCAGATCAGGAGAGTCAACGGCCCCAGAGTAGGTGACTTCACGGGATGGTTGCCTGGCGCGTTAATATCATTGTTCCTGCGGTAGGTCAGTTTGTGGCTATCATCGAAATCTCTCACCTGTCTGTAAGGTGGTTTTGTTTTCCAACATTGCCGTCGGTCATCGCAATCGTCTCCGGCTCCATCGTGTCTGATCCTGGACACGAAACCTGTCATAATATTGTCCGGATTTTCCCAAGTTATTTCATGGTTTCTTTCCAGGATTGGTAACCAACCAACCTGGCGAGTAGTTTGACCACGACGTGCTTGACCCAGCTGGGTATGGGGCGCCGATCGTCGCGATAAAACAGGTTTAGTACGACCACGGTGCAAATGACAAGAGACCATACTTGAAAGGACAAACCATAGGAGCAAAAGAAGTACCCTGCAGTACAAATAACATTTTGGTAATAAAATTATTTCCAATAGAGCCTGCCAGGTCGGTGTGGCGTGAGCTCTTCTTGCACAAAGCAAAGTTCTGTGTTATATATTTCAGGCTCCTTTCAAAGGGCACTATTTACGCATGCAGCTATTTTGCTTAGACCACCAGCACTAACGTGCACAAAAGGATCATTTACATTCAAGTGTTAAAGGGATACAATAGGAAGTAAGATCTTACTACAAATTATTTAAAATGAATGGTCGAATAAAAACTTTCATTTGGTAACCATATAAAACAAACTCATCAATGCAATGTGTTCAAAAGCATAGAAAAGAGAATACTGCTATTTGGAGAGGGTGAGAGGATGTGATTGCCGAAAGAAGCATTTCCGGTTAGGGGGGTGTGTACAATTACTATTAATCATTTAAAGAGACATAACTGGGCAATGATGTCACCACACGTACTTTTGTACGTATATAGATAATAAAATAGCGCATGTAAATGGGGTGTTCCCAAGTTGTGGCAATTTCCATTTCCACATCTGAGAGTTAACTACAGTATGTGCACTAGAACCAGACAGGGCTGGATCCTGGGTCTCCGAAAGAGTGGAGTGCACAGGGCAAATAAATATGTGGACAAAGCCTACTGCAGAAAAAATAGCCAGAAGTTATGACCTTACTGAGACTCTCTACTGAGGGATGCATTATAAGGACATTGACCACAGGCCTGTGACTTGTGGGTCGTGTTTAAAAACTATTATACAAAAGACTTACCAATGATTAGGTGCTTTATCTGAAATCGGTGGAAATGAGTTACTGATCCAGCTGCTGGAATAGGAACCAACGACAGTAGGTTGGCCATACCCAGTGATATCTTCTCCCCTGAGTCAGGGGTAAGACCAAACACCATGTGAGATTGAGAAGTGATAACGCAGCACACACGGGATGATTATCTGGATAGTGTGTGGAACAGGGGTTGTCTTCTTAGTTTGATGGAGTAAGTCAGTTCAGGAATAGGTATCCCCGAGTAGACAGTCTTCGCTTCTGAAGTACCGTGATGTTAACAAGTCTCCCAGAACACCAACATCTGTGTACAAATCTTTACTGGAGATTTCACATAAATCCCTGAGATCCAACTCGGCTCTATTATTATTGTTGCCCATGATGAAAACTTCAATTGGCAGAGCTGTGTGTCGAAGGGGAAAAGATACCCGTCGATCCGGCAAGAGTTTTTCAGAATGGCCGGTGTTTGCCGTCTCATTAGGCCGTTGCTATTGACGACAATTGCCGCACTGGAAATATGCTTTAGCAGCTTTCCAAAATTCTATCGACACTGCAAAGAACGGGAAAACAAGAAAAAGAAAGGTTACCTAAAATACTTTTTCATTACTTAATAATAATACTTTTTCATTATAAATGATAGCAATCGCATCAAATGAAAAGAAAAAAAAGCGTTACAACACCTTATTGATTTATATTATATTACACCTTATTGATTTATATGGTGACCGGGAGACTTCGGCGAGAGTTCATCGAAATCACATTAAACATGGGCGTAAATCCCGGGGAGATGGGGAAAGGGGTGTTCAAGTATATACCCACTTTTGTTGTCCAGGGAATGGTCCATAGAATCACTCCCCCACTGCGCCCCCATTCACTGACAAACGTTTTCGCCCCAGTAAATCAACTCCTCGGTAGCACTTTATATTACGTTTTGAAGAAAATAATTTTGGAGCCAACCATTGTTTTCCAAAATATAATCAATTCCCAAAATGTCCCCCAATTGGCCCAACATTTCAGAACTTACTTTTTATAATTAGTGTTATATCCGGCAGCCATATCTTGGATTTAGTGCTGAAACAAATCGTTCTATTCCATTGTATTCTTGAGGATCCCATCTCATAAACTCATCAGTCCATTGCCACTGCAGGTAGGGTAATAAAGTAGATTTTAACTGAGGTTTGAACCGAGGTTCTCTCGGCCTGAAACTTCGTAGGTGTGTTCAGTTTGACACGATCTATCGAATGAGGCCATGAAAAACTGTTTCTCGTTTTCCCTTTTTAATTTTCATCCATTGGTCATGGAAATTGCACAGAATGTTGTCTTTAGCACAAACAGCAACAATGTGACGTCACTTAGAATCATAACCTAAAGTTTGGTCATTTGTTCCCAAAAACATGACCCAAAATTGGGATCAAGAAAATTGGGAAAAAGTACAATCAAGGCAAATATAATAACATCCGTGGTTACTATTCCTGTCATGATATATTAAGCAACACAAATCTGAAAAAACATTTAAAAATCTCTATGTTTTGGTGACGAAACATTTAAACGTAATGGCGGCCATATTGGATTCCTCAGAATTCATTGGAGAGTGGTCACATGACTCAATATTGTCCAGTTCAGAGTTTGAAGATGACAAAATAAAACAAAAAATATATTTTTAACAATAAAAGTAAAATAAACGGTTGCCAGGCGGCAACCATGACCACACATTAACGTTGATTTTGGCATGAGGGGTCCTAAAGAATACTCCCAAAGAAAATTTCAGAGTGATTGGGTCAAAAGCGTTCTGGAGATATTATTGGGCACATTGTTCCTCCTCCGCCCCCCAGACCTGACAGAGTTAAAGTGCTAAGCATTTTAATAACCCAAAAAAACAAAACATTAACGAATTATCATCTTAAATCTTACTTTATTTGTGAGACCGTAATGCTACAAAAATCCTGGAGAAATTATTCCGTTGTATGAGTTGTTGATATATCCGAGAAAAATGTGATGTAAATAACTTACAAATTTGTCTTACCTTTGTGCCATCCAAGCATGCCGACCTCAATAGTTTGGTGTCTCTCACGTTCTATGAAAATTAATCAAAACTAATCAAAATTAAAGAATAGAACAAATTAATCAAAAATTAATTATTTAAATCCCACTAATCCTTTTTGGTTATTCTCTCGGTTCCAGTTGTGAAAGTCAGTATTATGTTATTGGGGACAGCAACGTATTTCGTATAGGGGTCCTGTTAATTGGCTAACGGACTCATCTCACAGTCCAATATTCATCACAGCGCTCCAGAAAGAAAAAAAAAGTAAGTTAAAAATGCAGTATAAACATTTTGTCAAAATGTCTGTAAATGCATGCATACTTAATGAGGAATCAAGCTATATGTACCCATGTAGACCTATACTATAAAGAAATCTACATGGGAAGGTTAAGCTTATTTCATCGTGTAATTGAAGGGAAAAGTGACTATACATGTAGAGACTATACACACATTTCACTTTTTTTTAAAGAAAGTAACAAAAAGGCCCAAGACAGACGGAACAACGTGTTTGAATGTTTGGTACGGTACCATTACAATCTGACTAACCGAGTAAGGTTTGTGCGCATTTTTTTATTTTAATTTTGAGTAGATGTTTAAGATTCAATAATTAAATCAATGTGATGAACATTACCAGCTCTATGACTTGAGTGAGTACGAACATAAACGCCACCACTGTAGTATTCGATTCGTTGTGGACTGGTCTCATCGTGGTGAACTCGTAGTTTTCAAGTAACTTCTTCAGTAAGACACGCTGGGCGTTCATTTCGCAGAGATATTCTGTTCATAAAAGGAGGATTATATTCTCAAATATTGTCCACTTTATAGATTTTTATCACGGCTCAGCCATCTTGTTTTCTCTCCATAGAAATCTATCTGACCGTAAACCGAGGCTGGAAGGAAAATAGTCTGGCCCCTTTTGTGTCATGAAAATCATCACTAAAAACGTATACTGTGGACAGGGCATCTGACAAAGATGGCCGCAGTGTGGTAAACATTTACTTTCGGTAATGCAGTGGTCCTATAATACTTATATGTGATGTGTTCAACCGAAATCAGACACATTTGGGCAAGAAATCAAAATTAAATTGGTTATTGGCAGTGACAGTAGAGATCTTTCAGCTTTACAATGATAGCTTCCTTATTTTAATTGGATGTGCAAAAGTGGAATTACGTAATTTTTTAATTTAACTTTACTTAAAATCAAACGGAGTTATTGCCCTTTTAAAGTAACAAGTTTCATTTGGTATAATTTAAGTAATTAATTTCTTATAAAGGTACTTCATTTTACCTAGCAACGGGCATTACAGAGGAATAATATTGCCTTATATTGCTTTATTAAGGGTTTCATATAAATTCATTTTTTGGCTATTTCTCAGTTCCAAGCTCTGCCCAATTCTGTCTGATGTCGGTAGAACACATCACATATGTTTATATTTAATGGCGGAAGATACACCTTTGGTTATTACCATGCAGATTATCAAATGAACGAATATTTATCTAGAAAAGACATCGTGTAAACTCGGTAGGGTAAACCTATCTATTTTTACGTGAATCCGTTTCGTCTGAAGTACTTTCATCTAATAAAGAAAACGAAAACCGCCTCAATGAGGTTCAACCTTTTCACTTTAGGAACGCGATTGTGAAGCGAAATGTCATGTCAAAACCCAAGAGTCGCGCGAATGATTATTTGCAACAGCTAAACACATTTTAAGGTTGAACCAGGATTTAGCCTGCACGGGCATTTATAAACCTACAATCATCAAATGCTGTGGACTGCATGTCGAGATTGGCATTGGTAAATAATATATAACAACTTACCTCTCAGTAATGTCACATACGCCAACAAGAAGAGCATCCTTTTCACCGCCATCGTTCACTCAAGGACTATAGCAAAACTATCGCAGAGGACTATAGCAAAACTACCTCAGACCGTACCGTACATCATCTTTGTTAATGGGCGGATTTTGATCACTTCGGGTGTCTGTCCCCTGGAGATCTTTCGTTTTAATATCGCACCGTGCACACGGTTAATTACGAAAGCGTTAAAGGGACACAGTAAAAACAATTACTCGGCTTAAGTCATAATAATGACTTAACATTGAAGTGAACCGACGTGTTCATAAAGCCGACCAATGATTAGGCCTATGATAATAATGTCAGGATCGAGACCGAAAGCGAGTAAATAACAAACTCAAAGTATCCCAATATATAATAATAATAATAATAATAATAATAATAATAATAATAATAATAATAATAATAATAATAATAATAATAATAATAAATAATAATAATAATAATAATAATAATAATAATAATAATAATAATAATAATAATAATAATTGTATTATATGTGCGCCTTTTTTGTTAACATGTATGTTTTTGTTCCAATTTCTTTGCATTATGATTATTACTGCATCCACCTTTTGTTTGTGATTTATTTCGCTTCTTTGTTTAACATTTGGCGAAATGTAATTTAATTGTGATGGTGATTAACTTCAGAATAATTTCATTATAGTTATACTTGCATTATGTTTATTAATAATTCATTGCATCCATTATGTTTTTTGTGATTTATTTCGCTCGTTTAATTTTCCATTTGGCGAATTGCAATTTAATTGTGCGAATGTTTTGTTTACAATTAAGTTTTCGTTTCAGTTTCCTTAAATGTAACATGCATTATGTTTTTATTATTTTATTGCATCCGCTGTATTTTTGTTTTGATTTATTTTGCTTCATGAATTTCCACTTGTTTATTTGTATTTTAATCTGTGTATATAAGGTTAATTCCATTTGTTTATTGTCGCATTTAATTTTATTTATTTATTTAATTAATTTATTTCGTTAGTTTAATGTCTACAATGTCTTTGTTGTTTTATTTGTGATACTTTGTAATTGTGGAAATGTTTGTATCTTGTAAAAGTTTTATGTTGAAACAGTGATACAATAAATGGAGTTTAACTCCACTGAAAGAAAAAAAAAAATAATAATAATAATAATAATAATCATAATAATAATAATAATAATAATAATAATAATAATCATAATCATAATCATAATAATAATAATAATAATCATAATAATAATAATCATAATAATAATAATAATAATAATAATAATAATAATAATATAATAATAATAATAATAATAATAATAATAATAATGTAAAGTTCTCTCGTATGAGTGATTATAAATGACTTCGTGCGAAGTGCGCGGGGTTCATCGATTGAGTCAAAGATTGAATAAACACACAGTGAGACAGGATTACTAACGTTAGTTGACGATCACTTATTTTATTAATATTAGTCACTGATGCAACCTCATCAGTTCCTCTCATATCCAGATCAATCTCCAACTGCCTTCTTATTCCATCAGCAAACATATTTAACCTCTTTACTTATTATTATTTTCATTCTAGAACAAAATATTATTTTCTTAGAAAGATCAACTCACGACATACGCTTACGCTCGCGCGTAAAACAGAAATCATTTTAAAGCAATAATTAATTATCTGATTAATTTATGTTATAACTCCATATCACTACAATAATAATAATAATAATAATAATAATAATAATAATAATAATAATAATAATAATAATAATAATAATAATAATAATAATAATAATAATAATAATAATAATAATAATAATAATAATAATAATAATAATAATAATAATAATAATAATAATAATAATAATAATAATAATAATAATAATAAAAATAATAATAATAATAATAATAATAATAATAATAATAATAATAATAATAATGTGTGGACTTATATAGCGCACGTATCCACAAACTAAGTGGTGCTCAAGGCGCATTCTTTTTTAATGGACGTATTTTAATGGACGTATTTTATCTTGTGTGTGATTGAACGAAATCATAATTTTGTGTGCGTGCAATTAACCGTGCGCCGTGCGATATAAAAACGAAAGATCTCCAGGGGCGAACAGCCGATGTGATCAAAATCCGCCCATTAACCCTACAAAGTATTAAGCCCGGGCTTTTTTTTTCGTTCTCAGACCTGGGGGGCGGGGCCTCATTGTGCCCCCTCCGTATTTTCTGTATTCAACAGCCGATTTTCATGAAAATTCTTAGGCATGTTCGGTTTGACGCGATCTATCAAATGAGGGTTTGAAAACTTTCATTGGTCACCGTTAGGTGGCGCTATACCCATTTCCGGTAATTTTTCTTCATTTTTGGTCAAAAATAGTATTTTTCCCATAACTTCCTTATTTTTTGTCCGTTAGCCATGAAATTTAGAACAAATGTTGTCTTCAGTACAGGCAACAATGCGACATTTACAATACCACCAGAGGGCGCTATAAGCAATATTTTGGGTCAATTTGTTCCAAAAACATGATATTTTAAATATTTTGACCCAAAATTGGGTGGGTTTTTAACCAAAAGTACAATAAAGGCAGATATAATAACATCCACGGTACTACTGTTGACATAAATTTATACACTGAGCAAAAAAAAATTAAAAACCTTTTAAAAATCAGGTTTTTGGGGAAAAATATAAGTTATTTAATTTAAACGCAATGGCAGCCATATTGGATTTCCAGAATGCATCGGAAGTGGTCACATGACTCACTATTGTCCAGTTCAGAGTTTAAAAGTTGACAACAAACCCAAAAACCCATATTGAATGTTTAACAGTATCAAAAATCTAATATTTTTAACAAAAAATTCAATTGGACCTGTTAATAAACGGTTGCCATGGCAACCATGAACATCCATTATCATTTATTTTTGCGTGAGGGGGTCCCAAAGAATAGTAATAGGAAAAGTCAGAAAATTTCAGCGTGATCGGACAGAGCGTTCTGGAGATATTATAAAAAATAGGGGCACATTGTGCCCCCCAGAAGATGATGTACGGTAATTTTGCTATAGTCCTCTGTGGTAGTTTTATATAGTCATTGAGTGAATGATGGCTGTGAATTGGATGCTCTTTAAAATTATGAGTTAATTATAAAGTCATAATTATGAGATATTAAGTCATAATTATGACTTATTTAATAAAATTATTATTAATATGTCCATCAAAGGTATTTTGTTATTAACCCGCATTCGGTCCGTATTCTGGCTTTATTTTCGTAGGCCTAATGATTGGCCGCTTCTCTTGCCGGTAGTAACGTGACTAATTGGATGATATTACAGCAACGATCAATTACAATCTTTGAACAAAACCTCTTGGCACACCCAGTGGTGTAAATTTGCTGTATAATTTATAAGGAGCGAGAGAGGGAGTGAAAAAAATGTACAATTCCAATGACCTCCCGGAGTCACCCAGTCCTATTAATCCAGCAAAAAGTCACGTGTTTGAAACATTAAGATTAAAAGGAAATGATACATTGGTAATGTTGGCAAAAGTGATATTACCCAGCATTTTACAAATATTGTGAATTATACAAAGTATACAGGACGGGTGACAAGATCTCGTATAAAAATCTCGTACGAATTACGACACAGAACAAAGGACAGTTATACAATTTATTGACAGTAAGTAAAATATTTTATTAGATTGCTGGCTTCATTTTGTTACTTCTACAACACAAATGAATTGAATTATTACAGTATTGCTGGGATAGTTAATGAATCAAGTTCACCGACATAACGTTGATAGTTCAGTGTGTCAATCTAAAACTATTCGTGTTTTGAAACTTCCTACCAATGATAAACGTTTACTTTAAGAATAATCAAATAATCCACGTAAGGAAAAAACACTAATTATACAAATAATTATATTTGTATAATTAAATAGTTATGTTTGTACAGTCATTTATTAATTACATTCTGCCATAACTTTGCCTGATTTTACAGGCAAATTAAATTTTTTCTATTCGTGCCCCCTAAAATGTCATCAAAGTGTTCATGGCAGTCAAGGGCTGAACTAAAACGGACGCAGGAGGTACCGTACCTAAGTTGAATTATCTTCAATAAACACAGAAATGAAATATGAAACAGTAACGACAACTGAGGTTAAAGTTGCAACTGTTGACAAGATCAATGCTGCTCGGTCAATCACCAGCGCCACGTCCTTCCAGACGAGTATGTGCCCGATCAGGAGGTCAACGGCCCCAGAGTAGTTGACTTCACGGGATGGCTGGCTGGCGTTGCTATCATTGTTCCAGCGGTAGGCTTGTCTGTGGTTATCCCTAAATCTCACCCGACTGGACTGAGGTTTTGTCGGCGATCCTTCCCCAACATTGCTGGTCATCGCAATCGTCTCTGGCTCCACCGTGTCCGATACTGGACATTGAAATATGTCCGGATCTTGTCTCGATTTCCCAGTTATTTGGCCGGTTTCTTTCCAGGAATTGTAACCAACCAACCTGACGAGTAGTTTGACCACGACGTACTTGACCCAGCTGGGTATGGGGCGCCGATCGTCGCGATAAAACAGGTTTACTACGACCACGGTGCAAATGACAGAGCTACACGAAAGGACAACCATAGGAGCAAAGAAGTACCCTGCAGTACAAAGAACATTATGGTAACACAATTATTTCAATGGACCCTCCAGGTCGGTGTGGCGTGAGCTCTTTTGCACAAGCAAGTTCTGTGTTATATATTTCGGCTCCTTAGATGGCCTCAAGAGGGCACTATTTACGCATGCAGCTATTTTGCTTAGATCACTGGCACTAACGTGCACAAAAGGACCCATTTACATTCAAGGATACAACAGAAGTGTCCTTATGAATGGCGGAATAAAAACTCATTTTGTAACCATATAAAACAAACTCATCAATGTAATGTGTTCAAAAGGAGTAATATTTGGAGGGGGTTAGAGGATGTGATGCCGAAAGAAGCATTTCCGGTTAGGTGTGTACAATTACTATTAACCATTCAAAAGACATAACAGTGATGATGTTTGTACGTATGTAGGTAATAAAATAGCGCTGTAAAAATTGTTCCGAATTCGGTAATTTCCATTTCCACCTCTAGAGTGCTACGATGTGAACGAACCGGACAGAGCTGGATCCTGGGTCTCGAAAAAGTGGAGGCACAGGGCAAATAAATAAATAAATAGGGGTGCACTGTCAAAAAAAGGGAGGAACGTACAAATTAGTATGTATAATTGACATGAACAGCAGTGGGAACAGATATGATATAAACTTTCTTCTTATGCCAGTGGACGAAGCCTACTGCAGAAAAATAGGCAGAAGTTATGACCTTACTAAGACCATCTACTGGGGATGCATTATAAGAACATTGACCACAGGCCTGTGACTTGTTCAATAAGTGGGTCGTGTTTTAAAAACTGTCATACAAAAGACTTACCAATGATAGGTGCTTTATCTGAAATCGGTGGAAATGAGTTACTGGCCAGCTGTTGGAACAGAACCAACGACAGTAGGTTAGCCATACCCAATGATATCTTCTCCCCTGAGTCAGGGGGCAAGACAAACACCATGAGATTGAGAAGTGACAGCAGCACACACGGGATGATTATCTGGATAGTGTGGAACAGGGGATGTCTTCTCAGTTCGATGGAGTAAGTCAATTCCGGGTATGGTATCCCCATGTAGACAGTCTTGCTTCGAAGTACCGTGATGTTAACAAGCTCCCAGACACCAACATCTGTGTACAAATCTTTACTGGAGATTTCATGTAAATCCCTGAGATCCAACTCGGCTCCAGAGTACGCCCATGATGAAAACTTCAACTGGCAGAGCTGTGTGTCGAAGGGGAAAAGACGCACGTTAATCCGGCAAGAGCTTTTCAGAATGGCCGGTGTTTCAAATCTCATTAGGCCGTTGCTATTGACGATAATTGAAATATCTTTGTAGCTTTCAAAATTCCTATCGACACTGCAAGAACGGGAAAACAAGAAGAAAAGAAAGGTTACCTAAATACTTTTTCATTACTTAATAATAATACTTTTTCATTATAAATGATAGCAATCGCATCAAATAAAAAGAAAAAAAGCGTTACAGCACCTTATTGATTTATCTTTTGTGTTGATGGTGACCGGGAGACTTCGGCGAGAGTTTATCAAAATCACATTAAACATGGGCGTAAATCCCGGGGAGATGGGGAAAGGGGTGTACGGTATATACCCCACTTTTTGTCCAGGGGAATGGTCCATAGAATCACCCCCACCGCCCCCATTCACACACACTTTTTCTCCCCAGTAAAATCAACTCCTCGGTAGCACTTTATATTACGTTTTGAAAATAATTTTGGGCCAACCATTGTTTTCCACAAAACATAATCAATTCCCAAAATGTCCCCACATTGGCCCAACATTTCAGAACTTACTTTTTATACAGTGTTATATCCGGCAGCCATATCTTGGATTTGTGCACAAACAACCGTTTAATTCCATTGTGTTCTTGAGGATCCCATCTCATAAACTCATCAGTCCATTGCTGCAGGTAGGGTAATAAAGTAAATTTTAACTGAGGTTTGAACCGAGGTTCTTAAGCCTGTATTCTACAGCCGATTGTCCTGAAACTTCGTAGGTGTGTTCAGTTTGACACGATCTATCGAATGAGGCCATGAAAACGTTTTTCGTTTTCCCCTTAATTTTCATCCGTTGGTCATGGAAATTGGCACAGATGTTGTCTTTAGCACAAGCAACAATGTGACGTCACTTAGATCATAACCTAAAGTTTGGTCATTTTGTTCCAAAAACATGACCCAAAATTGGGATTCTTTTTTACCAAAAGTACAATCAAGGCAAATATAATAACATCCGTGGTACTATTCCTGTCATGATATATATTAAGCAACACAAATCTGAAAAACCATTTTAAAAAATCATGTTTTGGCGACAAAACATTTAAACGTAATGGCGGCCATATTGGATTCCCAGAATTCATTGGAAGTGGTCACATGACTCAATATTATCCAGTTCAGAGTTTGAAAGATGACAAAATAAAACAAAAATTTATTTTTAACAAAAAAGTGGAAACCTGTTCAAAATAAACGGTTGCCATGGCAACCTTGACCACCCATTAACGTTGATTTTGACATGAGGGGGTCCCAAAGAATACTCCCAACGAAAATGTTGGCATGATCGGTCAAAGCGTTCTAGAGATATTATAGGGCACATTGTTCCCTCCGCCCCCCCCCCCGGACATGACAGAGTTAAAGTGTTAAGCATTTAATAACAAAAAAAACTAAAAAACTAAAATAAACGAACTATCATCTTAAATCTTACTTATTTGTGAGATCGTAATGCTACAAAAATCCTGAGAAATTATTCTGTATGAGTTGTTTGTTAATATTTCCCAGAAAATGAGAGTACAAATTTGCATTTGTCTTACCTGTGCTATCCAAGCGCCAATCTCAACAGTTTGGTGTCTCTCGTTCTATGAAAATTAATCAAAATTAATCAAAATTAAAGAATAGAACAAATTAATTAAAATTAATTATTTAAATCACTAATCCTTTTGGTCATTTCTCGTTTCAGTGGTGAAGCCGGTATTTTGTCATTGGGGACAGCAACGTATTTCGTATAGGGGTCTGTTAATTGGCTAACGGACTCATCTCACAGTCCAATATTCATCACACTCCAGAAGAGAAAAAAAGTAAGTTAAAAATGCAGTATAAACATTTGTCAAAATGTCTGTAAATGCATGCATACTTAATGAGAATCAAGCTATATGTACATGTAGACCTATACTATAAAGAAATCTACATGGGAAGGTTAAGCTTATTTCATCGTGTAATTGAAGGGAAAAGTGACTTAGAGGCTATACACACATTTCACGTTTTTTAGAAAGTAACAAAAAGGCCTAAGACAGACAGAACAACATGTTTGCATGTTTGGTACCATTACAATCTGACAAACCAAGTAAGGTTTGTGCGTATTTTTTAAATTTCAATTGTGAGTAGATTTTTAAGATTCAATAAATAAATCAATGTGATGAACTTTACCAGCTCTATGACTTGACTGAGTACCAACATAAACTCCACCACTGTAATATTTGATTCGCTGTGGACTGGTCGCATCGTGGTGAACTCGTAGTTTTCAAGTAACTTCTTCAGTAAGACACGCTGGGCGTTCATTTCGCAGAGATATTCTGTTCATAAAAGGAGGATTATATTCTGAAATACTGTCCACTTTATAGACTTTTATCACGGCTCAGCCATCTTGTTTTCTCTCCATACAAATCTATGTGACCAAACCGAGGCTGGAAGGAAAATAGTCTGGCCCCTTTCGTATCATGAAAATCATCACTAAAAACGTATACTGTGGACAGGGCATCTGACAAAGATGGCCGCAGTGTGGTAAACATTTACTTTCGGCAGTGGTCCTATAATATGTGATGTGTTCGACCGAAATTAGACACATTTGGGCAAGAAATCAAAATTGAATTGGTTATTGGTAATGAAAGTAGAGATCTTTCAGCTTTACAATGATAGCTTCCTTATTTTAATTGGATGTGCAAAAGTGGAATTACGTAAATTTTTTAATTTATCTTTACTTAAAATCAAAACGGGGTTATTGCCCTTTAAAGTAAATAGTTTCATTTGGTATAATTTAAGTAATTAATTTCTTATAAAGGTACTTCATTTTACCTAGCAACGGGCATTACAGAAGAATAATATTGCCTTACATTGCTTTATTAAGGGTTTCATATAAATTTATTTTTTGGCTATTTCTCAGCTCCAAGCTCTGCCCAATTCTGTCTGATGTCGGTATAACACATCACATTATGTTTATATTTAATGAGGAAGATACACCTTTGGTTATTACCATGCAGATTATCAAATGAACGAATAATTATCTAGAACAGACATAGTGTGAACTCGGTAGGGTAAACCTATCTATTTTTACGTGAATACGTTTCGTCTGAAGTACTTTCATCTAATAAAGTAAACAGAAAACCGCCTCAATGCAGGTTCAACCTTTTCACTTTAGGAACGCGATTGTGAAGCGAAATGTCATGTCAAAACCCAAGAGTCGCGCGAATGATTATTTGCAACAGCTAAACACATTTTAAGGTTGAACCAGGATTTAGCCTACACGGGCATTTATAAACCTACAATCATCAAATGCTGTGGACTGCATGTCGAGATTGGCATTAGTAAATAATATATAACAACTTACCTCTCAGTAATGTCACATACGCCAACAAGAAGAGCATCCTTTTCACCGCCATCTTTCACTCAAGGACTATAGCAAAACTATCGCAGAGGACTACAGCAAAACTACCTCAGACCGTACCGTACATCATCTTTGTTAATGGGCGGTTTTGATCACTTCGGATGTCTGCCCCCTGGAGATCTTTCGTTTTAATATCGCACCGTGCACACGGTTAATTACGAAAGCGTTAAAGGGACACAGTAAAAAAATTACTCGGCTTAAGTCATAATAATGACTTAACATTGAAGTGAACCGACGTGTTTATAAAGCCGACCAATCATTAGGCCTATGATAATAATCATCAGGATCGAGACCGAAAGTGAGTAAATAACAATTAATGGACGTATTTTATCGTGTGTGTGATTGAACGAAAACATAATTTTGTGTCCGTGCAATTAACCGTGCGCGGTGCGATATAAAAACGAAAGATCTCCAGGGGCGAACAGCCGATGTGATCAAAATCCGCCCATTAACCCTACAAAGTATTAAGCCTGGGTGTTTTTTTTTCGTTCTCATACCTGGGGGGCGGGGCCTCATTGTGCCCCTCCGTATTTTCTGTATTCAACATCTGATTTTCATGAAAATTCTTAGGCATGTTCGGTTTGACGCGATCTATCAAATGAGGGTTTGAAAACTTTCATAGGTCACCGTTAGGTGGCGCTATACCCATTTCCGGTAATTTTTCCTCATTTTTCGTCAAAAATAGTATTTTTCCCATAACTTCCTTATTTTTTGTCCGTTAGCCATGAAATTTAGCACAAATGTTGTCTTCAGTACAGGCAACAATGCGACAACATTTACAATACAACTAGAGGGCGTTATAAGCAATATTTTGGGTCAATTTGTTCCAAAACATGAAATTTTAAATATTTTGACCCAAAATTGGGTGGGTTTTTAACCAAAAGTACAATAAAGGCAGATATAATCCACGGTACTACTGGTGACATAAATTTATGCACTGAGCAAAAAAATTTAAAAACCTTTTAAAAATCAGGTTTTTGGGGAAAAATTGAAGTTATTTAATTTAAACGTAATGGCAGCCATATTGGATTCCTAGAATGCATTGGAAGTGGTAACATGACTCACTATTGTCCAGTTCAGAGTTTAAAAATTGACAACAAACCCAAAACCCATATTGATTGTTTATCAGTATCAAAAATCTAATATTTTTAACAAAAAAGTGAAAATTCAATTGGACCTGTTCACGGTTGCCATGGCAACCATGAACACCCATTATCATTTATTTTTGCGTGAGGGGGTCCCAAAGAATAGTAATAGGAAAAGTCTGAGAATTTCAGCGTGATCGGACAAAGCGTTCTGGAGATATTATAAAAAATGTCATAGAGGCACATTGTGCCCCCCAGAAGATGATGTACGGTAATTTTGCTATAGTCCTCTGTGGTAGTTTTATATAGTCATTGAGTGAATGATGGCTGTGAATTGGATGCTCTTTAAAATTATGAGTTAATTATAAAGTCATAATTATGAGATATTAAGTCATAATTATGACTTATTTAATAAAATTATTATTAATATGTCCATCAAAGGTTATCTTTGTTGGGATAGTATTTTGTTATTAACCCGCATTCGGTCCGTATTCTGGCTTTATTTTCGTAGGCCTAATGATTGGCCGCTTCTCTTGCCGGTAGTAACGTGACTAATTGGATGATATTACAGCAACGATCAATTACAATCTTTTGAACAAAACCTCTTGGCACACCCAGTGGTGTAAATTAGCGAGAGAGGGAGTGAAAAAAATGTAGAATTCCAATGACCTCCCGGAGTCACCCAATCCTATTAATCCAGCAAAAAGTCACGTGTTTGAAACATTCAGATTAAAAGGAAATGATACATTGGTAATGTTGGCAAAAGTGATATTACAAGGTTACCCAGCATTTTACAAATATTGTGAATTATACAAAGTATACAGGACGGGTGACAAGATCTCGTACAAAAATCTCGTAAGAATTACGACACAGAACAAAGGACAGTTATACAATTTATTGACAGTAAGTAAAACATTTTATTAGATTGCTGGCTTCATTTTGTTACTTCTACAAAACAAATGAATTGAATTATTACAGTATTGCTGGGATAATTAATGAATCAAGTTCACTGACATAAAAATGATAGTTCAGTGTGTCAATCTAAAACTATTCGTGTTTTGAAACTTCCTACCAACGATAAACGTTTACTTTAAGAATAATCAAATAATCCACGTAAGGAAAAAGCACTAATTATACATATTTAATATATACACATAATTATAATAATTATATTTGTATAATTAAATAGTTATATTTGTAGAGTCATTTATTAATTACCTTCTGCCATAACTTTGCCTGATCTTACAGGCAAATTAAGATATTATTTTTCTATTCGTGTCCCCTAAAATGTCCTCAAAAGTGTTCATGGCAGTCAGGGCGGACGCAGGGAGGTACCGTACCTAAGTTGAATTATCTTCATTAAACACCGAAATGAAATATGAAACAGTAACGACAATTGAGGTTAAAGTTGCAACTGTTGACAAGATCAATGCTGCTCGGTCAATCACCAGCGCCACGTCCTTCCAGACGAGAGTATCTGCCCGATCAGGAGAGTCAACGGCCCCAGAGTAGGTGACTTCACGGGATGGTTGGCTGGCGTTGATATCATTGGTCCAGCGGTCAGTCTGGTCTGTGGCTATCTTCTAAATCTCCAACCCGTCTGAAAGGTGGTTTTGACGGCGGTCCATCCCCAACATTGCCGGCCATTGCAATTGTCTCTGGCTCCACCATGTCTGATCCTGGACATTGAAACCTGTCCGGATCTTGTCCAGATTTCCCAGTTATTTGGGCGGTTTCTTTCCAGGATTGGTAACCAACCAACCTGACGAGTAGTTTGACCATGACGTACTTGACCCAGCTAGGTATGGGGTGCCGATATCGTCGCGATAAAACAGGTTGAGTACGACCACGGTGCAAATGACTGAGCTACACGAAAGGACAACCATAGGAGCAAAGAAGTACCCTGCAGTGCAAAGAACATTTTGGCATTAATAAATTAATTCAATGGAGCGTGTGTGACACGAGCTCTTATGTGTTATACGTTACATAAGTTCTTTCGGCTTTGTTCATGACCTAAAGAGGGTGCTATTTACGCAAGCAGCTATTTTGCTCAGGTCATTGGAACTAACGTGCACAAGTGGCTCCATTTACATGTGTTTAAGGACACCACGGACGTTTTGTAAATTATGTATACAAAACGATGGAATAAAATCTCGTTTTACGATAGAAAGCCAACTCATTTACTTAACGATAAGTCCCAGCAAGGTGTTCAAAATCTTAAAAGGGATTTTTTTGATATTTGGATGGGATGCCGCAGGAAGCATTCCCGGTGTTGGTGTACGGTATATTATGAAATGACTGTTAATCATTCAAATTACATAACTGTGACGATATCAGTGACATCAGTGACACTACATACGTTTGTACGTATACACTGTAAAAACATTGGGCAACATGGGGTTGGGTAAGAATTGGTCAGTATTTACCACAACTGTTAACATATTTTGGCAAAAAATTATCCAACATTGGGCAATGGGAAATCAACCGTGTAACCTGTTGATATATTGACCAGTGTTGGGCAACATATCAACCGTGTTTGCCCAATATTTCTTCGCATTCGCTTTCGCGTGAAGTATGAACCGGCCTTCATGCGGCAGAAATATATTGCACAAAAACTCGGATTCAGGCCTTAATACCACCGAGACTCTCTACTGAGGGATGTATTAGAACGACATTGACTACGACTTACCAATGATGGGTGCTTTATCTGAAATCGGTGGAACTGAGTTACTGATCAGCTGCTGGAACAGAACCAACGACAGCAGGTTGGCCATACCCAGTGATATCTTCTCCCTGAGTCAGGGGTAAGACAAACACCATGAGATTGAGAAGTGACAGCAGCACACACGGGATGATTATGTGGATAATGTGGAACAGGGGCTGTCTTCTTAGTTTGATGAAGTAAGTCAGTTCCTTGAAGGGTTTCCCATTGTAGACGGTCTCGCCTCGAAGTACCGTATTGTTAAGAAGCTCCCAGACACCGACATCTATGTACTTATCGTGAGTAGAGTATTCACTTAAACCCCTGAGTTTCAACTCTGCTCCGTTGTATGTCCATGAAGAAAACTTCAGCTGGCAGAGCTGTGTGTCGAAGGGGAAAAGACGCGCGTCGATCTGACAAGAGCTTTTCAGAATGACCGGTGTTGGAAATCTCATTAGGCCGTTGCTCCTGACGACGACTGGAATATCTTTGTAGCTTTCAAAATTCCTATCGACACTGAAGGAACGGGAAAACACGAAAAGGAAAGGTTATTTGAAATACCTCGAATTTTCCTTATAAATGATTGCAATCGCATCAAAGGAAAACACGAATACCAACAAAAAAGCGTTACAACACGTTTTGTGTTGGTGGAGACTAGGGAACTTTGGCATGTGTTTGGCAAGAAATCGCATTAAACATGGGCGTAAATCCCGGGGTGTCGGGGTGTGTGTGTGGGGGGGGGGGGCGTATAAACACACTCTGTCCAGGGGAATGGTCCATAGAATCACTCCCCTAATATTTTTTGCCTCAGTAAAAATAACTGCTCGGTAGCATTTTATATTAAAGTGGAGCGTAACATTGTTACCAAATAATGAAAAGAAGAGCATTTGTTTTTAACAATTAGTACTCGACATAGGGAGGTGTTAGTGTGGGGATGAGGTTCAGAAGTGGTCATTGGAATTTCAAATCATCCCCACCATTTTTGACAACAAATCTACATCACTGGCATATATCCAACGCACAACCTATACCCAACGCGTTTGAAACTTTTCATGCGTCACGAAGCGTTGATGCTTTAACTGTATTATTAGCGATCGTTCTGCTTTTGCAGAGTTGTCCATAGGGGTGATGGCGTGAAGTTCTTTTGTCATGAAAACTTCTTTTTTTTAATAAATAAATAAAGACTCCCTTCACCCTACTCCATAATGCTGAACATCTGAACATAATAAATGATAATTATATATGTTTGTTTGTTAACTTACTTTTTATATAGTGTTATATCCGGCAGCCATATCTTGGATTTGTGCACAAACAACTGTTCTATTCCATTGTGTTCTTGAGGATCCCATCTCATAAACTCGTCAGTCCATTTCTGCAGGTAGGGTAACAAAGTAAATGCATTTTAGAGACAGTATTGTCACGAGCAGAGCCGACCTTCAACAGTGCATGGTATCGGTGTCCTAGTTTAAGATGAACAAAGTAACTGAAAATTGCCTCATTTATGCAGCAACAACGGTAAAATTATGACCTTAGCATGTATTATTTGTAGTCACTGAATCTTGGATTTGTGCACAAACAACCGTTCTATTCCATTGTGTTCTTGAGGATCCCAGCTCATGAACTCGTCAGTTCATTGCTGCAGGTAGGGTATAACATGGGAAAGAACATGCATTTTAAACAAGGTTTGATGGCGTCAGTCTCGTAAACATCAGATCTGCTTTTCGATGATTGTATTAACTGCCTTAAAAGAGAGTGCAAACCGTTTAATAACAAAAACTAAACGAATTATCTGAAATCTTCAATGGTTGTGCGTTGGTCATGCTACAAAAAATCCTGGGAAATTATTTCGTATGAGTTTCGTACGACAAAACGTCAATACAAATTCAAATTTGAAATGGATCAGTGATTACCTGTATTATCCAACCGCTGATCTCAATAGTCTGGTGTCTCTCGTTCTATGAAAATTAATCAAAATTAATCAAAATTAAATGAATTATTTAAATCCCTAATCATTTTGGTCATTTCTCGGTTCAGTGGTGGAAGCCAGATTTCATCATTGGGGACAGCAACGTATTTCGTATAGGGGTACCGGTATGTTAATTGGCTAACGGACTCCTCTCACAGTTCAATATTCATCACACTCCAGAAGAGAAAAGTAGGACCCAAGTTAAAAATGCAAAAATTATATACAGTTGGTAAAATGTCTGTAAATCGATCTATACTTAATAAGAATCAACTAATTTGTACATGTATGCCTATAAGAAATCAACATGGGAAGGTTTAGTCTTGGTTCAAGATTGTGTTTGTATGTTTTTGATACACAATCTAACGCCACACGCTGCTATCTCTACACGATAGCGGTGGTTCGTGAGGCGTGCTGCAGTGAATTGTGTATCACAAACATCATATAAACACAGTCTTGAACCAAGACTAGGGAAGGTTAAGCTTATTTTTGTGTAAATGACGAGAAAGTAGTGACAATAGAGACTACACATACATTTCAAGTTTTTTTAAAGAAAGGCCCAAGACAGACGGATGTTTGAATGTTTGGTACCATTATCTGACAAACAAAGTAAAAGGTTTCAGATAACAATATTGTACGCATTTGTCTTTTTTCTTTCAATTTTGAGTAGATTTTCGAGAAAACTTAAAATAATTCAATAATTAAATCAATGTGATGAATATTACCAGCTCTATGACTTGAGTGAGTACCAACATAAACTCCACCACTGTAGTATTTGATTCGTTGTAGACTGGTCGCATCGTGGTGAACTCGTAGTCGTCAAGTAACTTCTTCAGTAAGACACGTTTGGCGCTCATTAAGCAGAAACATTCTGTTCGTAAAAAGGAAGATTATATTCTCAAAGGTTTTTTTCATAATGAGATTGGCATATAATATGGAGAAATAATATGGATAAAATGCAAATGCTTACCTTTCAGTAATGTTGCAGATACCAACAAGAAGAGCATCCATCTCACCGCCATCATTCACTCAAGGACTAGAGAATAACTACTGAAGTCTTAGCCCAAATAATAGACTCCGTCTATGTATACGATATATATACTGTAGATGAAAATCCAACCTTGGCTACCGTAGACCGTACATCATTGTTCAAACCTTGAATGAAATATTTAATGAGAACGTGAACGTGGATTCACTCCTTTCATCTGCCGATCTAGCTATCAAGGGTATACAGGAAAGAACATGCATTTTTTACGAGGTTTGATTGACAGTATTATTCTCGTAGGCTAAACATCTGCTTTCTAGAAAGGTAGGTCTATTAACTACCTTTAAATCTAAAATGGTTCATGGATTGTGCTATCAAAGCGCCGATCTCAATATTTTGTGTCTCTCGCTCAATGAAAATTAATCAAAATTAATCAAAATTAAATAATAGAACAAATTAATCAAAATTAATTATTTAAAACCTTAATCCTTTTGGTCATTCCTCGGTTCAGTGGTGAAAGTCACTTAATTGGCTATGGGACTCTTCTCACAGTCCAGGGAGGGAGAAAACAATACACTTTTGATAAAACCTCTGTAAATGCATTGTGGGTGTGGTTTGGGCCATCAGCGGTGACCGCCGTGGTGTACCTATATCCTCAAATATTGTCCTGGAAGGAAAATAGTCTGGCCCCTTTTGTGTCATGAAAACCGTCACTATTAAACGTTACTGTGGACAGGGCATCTGACAAAGGATCACAGCGTGGTAAATATTTACTTTCGTCAATGCAGTTGCGCTATTAATAGTACTTATATGTTAATATTTAATGGGGGAAGATACAGCTTTGGTTATTAACATGCAGATTATCAAATTAACGAATAATTGTCTAGAACATACATAGTATAAACTTAGTACACCATCTATCAATTTTACTGTGAATTTGTTTCGTCCGAGGAAACAGAAAACCGCCTAAACGCCGGTTCAATTTTGACACTATATAGGAACGCGATTATGAAGCGAAGTGTCATGTCAAAACCCAAGAGCCGTACGAATGATTATTTGCAAGAGCTACACACATTTTGGGTCGAACCAGGCTTTAGCCTACACGGGCAGTTATAAACCTACACACATCAAATGCTGTGGATTTCATAATGAGACTGACATTGGTAAGTAATACGTTATATATTACTTACCAATGTCAGTCTCATTTAATATGAAACTTTACCTCTGAGTAATGTCGCAGACGCCAACAAGAAGAGCATTCACTTCACTGCCATCATTCACTCAATGACTATAGCAAAACTACCGCAGACCTATTATCATCCTTGAATGAAATATTTAATGCGAAAGTGAGCGCGGATCCACTCATTTCATCTGCCGATCTAGCTATAGGTTTTTTCCCTTCACATTTCTTCTCCGTAACACTAACATGCATCCATGCATAATAAATCCCACGTCTTTTGAATAAGCCACCGTTATTGATTTGTACCTGATTTTCTGATAAAATTGCTAATAGTGTTGTACCTCCGGTTCTTTTCAGAACTAATTACTACTCAACTGAGAATTTCACATGGTGTCACCGCAATTAGTCTTACTTATCCTCCTCACCATGCAAAGCTACAAGTTTTACCGATCAAATTGCTGTTCTTGCCTTGTCATGTACATTGATTTAATATCGTCCAATTGCGTACATGGATTTACTTTTTAGTTTGTGGCATTATGGAAATAAAATGTCGAATTTAATTGAGATTAAAACTTTGAGAGACACATCAGCTGGATATGAATCTGAGAAGGATAAGATGTTGTATCAACGAATTTAACAGGGGAAATGTAGTACATTATAACATATCCAACACTTGTACACTATTGGCAATGGAAACAATGTTTACCAGTTCTGAAAGTGTAGGCTATTTGGTGTAATGTCGATTTTATTAATATAAAGTGAATTCTGGTTTCTAGCATTCTATGTGTAGATCGATATAAACCTGATAAGGTTATAAAGGGTTTAATCTAAATAATACATACAATGATAGTTTGGGAGATTAAAATTCTCCAATTAATATAGTTTCAGTGTTTGTAGAAATTCGCTTTGGCATGCTTGAAGGTGAACAGGCTGTCACCTAATGTACATGTCAGTAAAAGATTATCAGGCTGATTATGAAGTGTCTTGGTACTAGACACTATTTTTATTCAGTGTCTATTCATTCCAGTTCAAACTGGTTGATACCAATTTGTACATTGTATGTCTTTTACATGTATTCGGTCTGGCAATTACTGGCATAGTTATCAAGCATGACTAGCGCTCCAAGAAACTCCATTACTGAAATTATAAATTTATTATTTACATTCTGTACTGCTGGTGATGTGAAAACCATTATGGCTACAATTGAGGAACTGTATATTATTATGTAGACGTATTCAGATTGCTATATATTGTGTAAGGCTTCATGAAGGTGAGAAGACTGGCAATGAGCCAAATTAATTCAGTCCAACGGCGGCGGAATGATTTTGAAAGTGGGACCTAATCCAAACCGGCGAACGCTGGACTCACTTAAAAACTAGAAACTAGAAACTTTACACTTAAAAAGTGGAATTTTATAATATATTTCTTGAAAACTCCAGGGTTGGAATACTAAACGTATATTACCAAAACCTTCCCTTTAAACATGGCCAGATAAAACATTAGAATTGTGATCAGTATGTGACACCATGACATAAATCGCCTTAAGGTCAAACCGAGGGAGGCATAAGCTGTACAGTTGTCAATTGCTGTCAATTGCTGTAAAAACACCGATTTCTGTTTTCCTATTCTAGACCTTTTGGAAATGTTCCCACTCCCCCAAAATAAGGTAATAGATAAAAGTATGCCTATTGTTTAACTAACCTGTGCTCACGTTTGTGGGAAAATGACTGTACTTGTATGTCTTAACGTATTCTTTCCTTAATTTTATTTTAGAACATAAATTATATCAAAGATCTGAATGCATTTTCACTATTATCTTGTTAACTAAACAACGTAATAAGCTGAAACTTTCACTGGTTGGTTGTCTAATCTAGGCCATATATACCTACATTGATTTACAAAGGAGTGAGCATACTCGTAGAATACGTTTTACCAATATTAACAATGTTGTACATTTCACTATTGAAATAAGACAAGACTGAACAATATTTTTAAAGTTTCATTATGCATGCGTGTCCCAATAAGTTATAAATCCCATGTTGGAATTAACCGTTCCATAGCATGCACATAAAACGAACGCGGTTATATAATAATAAACAAACCTTTTTGCGAAAACAACAAACGGATTTAAAATATAAGTTCCCATCATGCACCCTGTTCAAGGAGCGGCCATTTTAGTTTCACAACCACATGAATCAAAACGAGGCTCATGTGAGCAGTCAGGGAACCAGACGGAAACGGACGTCGGTCGCAGGGAGGGCGTCTTAAGTTGAATTATCTTCATTAAACACCGAAATAAAATATGAAACAGTAACGACAATTGAGGTTAAAGTTGCAACTGTTGACAAGATCAATGCTGCTCGGTCAGTCACCAGCGCCACGTCCTTCCAGACGAGGGTATGTGCCCGATCAGGAGAGTCAACAGCCCCAGAGTAGGTGACTTCACGGGATGGTTGCCTGGCGTTGATATCATTGTTCCTGCGGCAGGTCGGTTTGTGGCTATCATCGAAATCTCTCACCTGTCTGTAAGGTGGTTTTGTTTTCTCAACAATGCCAGTCATCGCAATCGCCTCTGGCTCCACCGTGTCTGATCCTGGACATTGAAACATGTCCGGATCTTGTCCGGATTTCCCAGTTATTTGGGCGGTTTCTTTCCAGGATTGGTAACCAACCAACCTGATGAGTAGTTTGACCACGACGTACTTGACCCAGCTGGGTATGGGGCGCCGATCGTCGCGATAAAACAGGTTTACTACGACCACGGTGCAAATGACAGAGCTACACGAAAGGACAACCATAGGAGCAAAGAAGTACCCTGCAGTACAAATAAAATTTTGGTAATACAATTATTTCAATGGAGCCTGCCAGGTCGGTGTGGCGCGAGCTCTTCTTGCACAAGCAAGTTCTGCGTTATATATTTTGGCTCCTTTCATGGCCTCAAGAGGGCACTATTTACGCATGCAGCTATTTTGCTTAGATCACTGGCACTAACGTGCACAAAAGGAACCATTTACATTCAAGTGTTAAAGGATACAATAGAAGTGTCTTACTACAAAGTATTTAAATGAATGGTCGAATAAAAACTCATTTGGTAACCATATAAAACAAACTCATCAATGCAATGTGTTCAAAAGCATAGAAAAGGAATAATATTTGGAGAGGGTGAGAGGATGTGATGCCGAAAGAAGCATTTCCGGTTAGGTGTGTACAATTACTAATAATCATTTAAAAGACATAACTGCAATGATGTCACCACGTACTTTTGTACGTATATAGATAATAAAATAGCGCTGTAAATTGTTCCAAATTTGGCAATTTCCATTTCCACATCTAGAGTGCTACGATGTGCACGAACCGGACAGGGCTGGATCCTGTGTCTCGAAAAAGTGGGGGCACAGGGCAAATAAATATGTGGACAAAGCCTACTGCAGAAAAATAGCCAGAAGTTATGACCTTACTGAGACTCTCTACTGAGGGATGTATTATAAGGACATTGACCACAGGCCTGTGACTTGTTCAATAAGTGGGTCGTGTTTTAAAAATTAAACATACAAAAGACTTACCAATGATAGGTGCTTTATCTGAAATCGGTGGAAATGAGTTACTGATCAGCTGCTGGAACAGAACCAACGACAGTAGGTTGGCCATACCCAGTGATATCTTCTCCCCTGAGTCAGGGGGTAAGACAAACACCATGAGATTGAGAAGTGACAGCAGCACACATGGGATGATTATCTGGATAGTGTGGAACAGGGGTTGTCTTCTTAGTTTGATGGAGTAAGTCAGTTCCGGGAATGGTATCCCCGAGTAGACAGTCTCGCTTCGAAGTACCTTGATGTTAACAAGCTCCCAGACACCGACATCAGTGTAAAAATCTTTACTGGAGATTCCGCGTAAATCCCTGAGATCCATCTCGGCTCCAGAGTACGCCCATGATGAAAACTTCAACTGGCAGAGCTGTGTGTCGAAGGGGAAAAGACGCACGTCGATCCGGCAAGAGCTTTTCAGAATGGCCGGTGTTTCAAATCTCATTAGGCCGTTGCTATTGACGATAATTGAAATATCTTTGTAGCTTTCAAAATTCCTATCGACACTGCAAGAACGGGAAAACAAGAAAAAGAAAGGTTACCTAAAATACTTTTTCATTACTTAATAATAATACTTTTTCATTATAAATGATAGCAATCGCATCAAATGAAAAGAAAAAAAGCGTTACAACACCTTATTGATTTATCATTTGTGTTGATGGTGACCGGGAGACTTCGGCGAGAGTTCATCGAAATCACATTAAACATGGGCGTAAATCCCGGGGAGATGGGGAAAGGGGTGTACGGCATATACCCCACTTTTTGTCCAGGGGAATGGTCCATGGAATCACCCCCCTCCGCCCCCATTCACACACACTTTTTCGCCCCAGTAAAATCAACTCCTCGGTAGCACTTTATATTACGTTTTGAAAATAATTTTGTGCCAACCATATTGATTGTTTTCCACAAAACATAATCAATTCCCAAAATGTCCCCACATTGGCCCAACATTTCAGAACTTACTTTTTATGTAGTGTTATATCCGGCAGCCATATCTTGGATTTGTGCACAAACAACCGTTCTATTCCATTGTGTTCTTGAGGATCCCATCTCATAAACTCATCAGTCCATTGCTGCAGGTAGGGTAATAAAGTAAATTTTAACTGAGGTTTGAACCGAGGTTCTTCGGCCTGTATTCTACAGCCGATTGTCCTGAAACTTCGTAGGTGTGTTCAGTTTGATACGATCTATCGAATGAGGCCATGAAAACGTTTTTCGTTTTCCCCTTAATTTTCATCCGTTGGTCATGGAAATTGGCACAGATGTTGTCTTTAGCACAAGCAACAATGTGACGTCACTTAGATCATAACCTAAAGTTTTGTCATTTTGTTCTCAAAACATGACCCAAAATTGGCATTTTTTACCAAAAGTACAATCAAGGCAAATATAATAACATCCGTGGTACTATTCCTATTAATATAATATTAAGCAACACAAATCTGAAAAACCATTTAAAAACTCATGTTTTGGCGACAAAACATTTAAACGTAATGGTGGCCATATTGGATTCCCAGAATTCATTGGAAGTGGTCACATGACTCAATATTGTCCAGTTCAGAGTTTGAAAGATGACAAAATAAAACAAAAATATATTTTTAACAAAAAATTGGAAACCTGTTCAAAATAAACGGTTGCGATGGCAACCATGACCACCCATTAACGTTGATTTTGGCATGAGGGGGTCCTAAAGAATACTCGGCGTGATCGGTCAAAGCGTTCTGGAGATATTATTGGGCACATTGTTCCCTCCGCCCCCCAGGCCTGACAGAGTTAAAGTGCTAAGCATTAATTTTAATAACCAAAAAACAAAATAATAAACGAATTATCATCTTAAATCTTACTTATTTGTGAGATCGTAATGCTACAAAAATCCTGAGAAATTATTCCGTTGTATGAGTTGTTGATATTTCCGAGAAAATGTGAGTACAAATTTACATCTGTCTTACCTGTACTATCCAAGCGCCGATCTCAACAGTTTGGTGTCTCTCGTTCTATGAAAATTAATCAAAATTAATCAAAATTAAAGAATAGAACAAATTAATCAAAATTAATTATTTAAATCACTAATCCTTTTGGTCATTTCTCGGTTCAGTGATGAAGCCGGTATTTTGTCATTGGGGACAGCAACGTATTTCGTATAGGGGTCTCTTAATTGGCTAACGGACTCCGCTCACAGTCCAATATTCATCACACTCCAGAAAAGAAAAAAGTAAGTTAAAAATGCAGTATAAACATTTGTCAAAATGTCTGTAAATGCATGCATACTTAATGAGAATCAAGCTATATGTACATGTAGACCTATACTATAAAGAAATCTACATGGGAAGGTTAAAGGTCCTATGAAACAGGAGTTTTTTTCATTGTATACAATAAAGTATGCCTACTGGAACATATATTTGTCATTTGTAATTTTTTACCCTCACGTTTATACCATAAAAATATTAATGTTTAAATTTAGGGGGTGATTTTCGACACGCCCATATCCCCTCATTAGCATAAAATTCGTGACGCACACTGATACGATTCCCGATCCGCGATCCACAGCACTTGCTTTGCCCAAGTATGCGTCGTATACAGCGCACCACTGCATGAGTGTTGCCAGAGAAAAAGTTTCCTAAAGTTTTCTGTCAGGTTTGAAGCTTATTATTTTCGATAATGCCATCGAGGTGTGTCGCTGCAGGTTGCAGCAACACCACCAAAGACAGTGTTAGTCTACACCGATTTCCGTCTGATCCAAAATACAGACGTATTTGGACGGCTAAAGTCAAGCTGACCAGAGCGAAGTGGTCGGGACCGACGGAACACTCATTCTTATAAAGTGCACACTTCGAGCAGACATGCTTTGAACGGGGCCTTCACAGCCAGTTCGGTATGGCTTATAAGGCCATGCTGCTACCAGATGCAATTCCAACGATATTCCCGCTAAGTAAGAAGGCTGGGAAGGCTCCAACGAAGAAGAGAGGTGCTTTTTTAAAGCGAGAAAGACTCGGGGTAAGTGGCCATTTAGTTATACTCCCATGCATAACACCGTAATGTTAGCATTGCCTTCGGTGTATGTTCCGACCGCATGATAGGGGTTGCGCTGCGTTTCACGGTACATCGGTGGCTGGGATATCGCTGTTCGAGTGCAAGTCTTGCGTAAACACGTTGCCAGCATGTTGTAAAGCTTAAATCCTTTAGGTCAATATGAGTTAAGTCTAATTTCCATTCAATCTATGATACAATGTGGCTTAGTGTTTATTACCCGATCAAAGTCTGGCACCAAACCACATACCGCCTATCTCCGCGAGAATGTATAGAAATTCTCTGCCTTTGTGTAACGTCACGAACGTTTCGTTAAAACTACGACAATTCGGGGGGTCAATTTTTGATTATTATATAAACCATTAATAATCCACTCAATTAAAAAAAAACATTTAATATTGTTTTTAATTCATACCAATCAATATAACAGCACCAAAAAATAAAGTTTGGTAAATACACTCTTCACAGGACCTTTAAGCTATACACACATTTCACATTTTTTAGAAAGTAACAAAAAGGCCCAAGACAGACGGAACAACATGTTTGAATGTTTGGTACGGTGCGCATTTTTTTAATTTCAATTTTGAGTAGATTTTTAAGATTCAATAATTAAATCAATGTGATAAAAATTACCAGCTCTATGACTTGACTGAGTACCAACAAAAATTCCACCACTGTAGTATTTGATTCGCTGTGGACTGGTCGCATCGTGGTGAACTCGTAGTTTTCAAGTAACTTCTTCAGTAACACATGTTGGGCGTTCATTTCGCAGAGATATTCTGTTCATAAAAGGAGGATTATATTCTCAAATATTGTCCACTTTATAGACTTTTATCACGGCTCAGCCATCTTGTTTTTTCTCCATACAAATCTATGTGACCAAACCGAGGCTGGAAGGAAAATAGTCTGGCCCCTTTTGTGTCATGAAAATCATCACTAACAACATATACTGTGGACAGGGCATCTGACAAAGATGGCCGCAGTGTGGTAAACATTTACTTTCGTCAATGCGGTGGTCCTATAATACTTATATGTGATGTGTTCAACCGAAATCAGACACATTTGGGCAAGAAATCAAAATTAAATTGGTTATTGGCAGTGACAGTAGAGATCTTTCAGCTTTACAATGATAGCTTCCTTATTTTAATTGGATGTGCAAAAGTGGAATTACGTAATTTTTTAATTTATCTTTACTTAAAATCAAAACGGAGTTATTGCCCTTTAAAGTAACAAGTTTCATGTGGTATAATTTAAGTAATTAACTTCTTATAAAGGTACTTCATTTTCCCTAGCAACGGGCATTACACAGAAGAATAATATTGCCTTATATTGCTTTATTAAGGGTTTCATATAAATTCTGTCTGATGTCGGTATAACACATCACATATGTTTATATTTAATGAGGAAGATACACCTTTGGTTATTACCATGCAGATTATCAAATGAACGAATAATTATCTAGAACAGACATAGTGTAAACTCGGTAGGGTAAACCTATCTATTTTTACGTGATTGCGATTGTGAAGCGAAATGTCATGTCAAAACCCAAGAGTCGCGCGAATGATTATTTGCAACAGCTAAACACATTTTAGGGTTGAACCAGGATTTAGCCTACACGGGCATTATTTTATGAACCTACAAACATCGAATGCTGTGGACTGCATGTCGAGATTGGCATTAGTAAATAATATATAACAACTTACCTCTCAGAAATGTCGCAGATGCCAACAAGAAGAGCATCCTTTTCACCGCCATCATTCACTCAAGGACTATAGCAAAACTATCGCAGAGGACTATAGCTCAACTACCTCAGACCGTACCGTACATCATCTTTGTTAATATCGGATTTTGATCACTTCGGATGTCTGCCCCTGGAGATCTTTCGTTTTAATATCGCACCGCGCACACGGTTAATTACGAAAGCGTTAAAGGGACACATTAAAAAATTATGACCTAAGTCATAATAATGACTTAACATTTAAGTGAACCGACGTGTTTATAAAGCCGACCAATCATTAGGCCTATGATAATAATGTCAGGATCGAGACCGAAAGCGAGTAAATAACAAACTCAAAGTATCCCAATATAAAACCATTAATTTTATCGTGTGTGTGGTTGAACGAAAACATAATTTTGCGTGCGTGCAATTAACCGTGTGCGCGATGCGATATAAAAACGAAAGATCTCCAGGGGCGAACAGCCGATGTGATCAAAATGCGCCCATTAACCCTTTTCTCAGACCTGGGGGCCTCATTGTGCCCCCCTCCGTATTTTCTGTATTCAATAGCTGATTTTCATGAAGATTCTTAGACATGTTCGGTTTGACGCGATCTATCAAATGAGGGTTTGAAAACTTTCATAGGTCACCGTTAGGTGGCGCTATACCCATTTCCAGTAATTTTTCTTCATTTTTGGTCAAAAATAGTATTTTTCCCATAACTTCCTTATTTTTTGCCCGTTAGCCATGAAATTTAGCACAAATGTTGTCTTCAGTACAGGCAACAATGCGACAACATTTACAATACCATTAGAGGGCGTTATAAGCAATATTTTGGGTCAATTTGTTCCAAAAACATTATGTTTTAAATATTTTGACCCAAAATTGGGTGAGTTTTTAACCAAAAGTACAATAAAGGCAGATATAATAACATCCACGGTACTACCGTTGACATAAATTTATACACTGAGCAAAACAATTTTTTAAACCTTTTAAAAATCAGGTTTTTGGGGAAAAAAAGAATTTATTTAATTTAAACGTAATGGCAGCCATATTGGATTCCCAGAATGCATTGGAAGTGGTAACATGACTCACTATTGTCCAGTTCAGAGTTTAAAAATTGACAACAAACCCCAAAACCCATATTGAATGTTTAACAGTATCAAAAATCTAATATTTTTAACAAAAAAGTGAAAATTCAATTGGACCTGTTAATAAACGGTTGCCATGGCAACCATGAACACCCATTATCATTGATTTTTCAGCGTGATCGAACAGAGCGTTCTGGAGATATTTAAAAAAAAAACTCTTGGCACACCCAGTGGTGTAAATTAGCGAGAGAGGGAGTGAAAAAAATGTAGAATTCCAATGACCTCCCGGAGTCACCCAGTCCTATTAATCCAGCAAAAAGTCACGTGTTTGAAACATTCAGATTAAAAGGAAATGATACATTGGTAATGTTGGCAAAAGTTATATTACAAGGTTACCCAGCATTTTACAAATAATATTGTGTATTATACAAAGTATACAGGACGGGTGACAAGATCTCGTACAAACATCTCCTAAGAATTACTACACAGAACAAAGGACAGTTATACAATTTATTGACAGTAAGTAAAATATTTTATTAGATTGCTGGCTTCATTTTGTTACTTCTACAAAACAAATGAATTGAATTATTACAGTATTGCTGGGATAATGAATGAATCAAGTTCACTGACATAAAAATGATAGTTCAGTGTGCCAATCTAAAAGCTATTCGTGTTTTGAAACTTCCTACCAACAATAAACGTTTACTTTAAAGAATAATCAAATAATCCACGTAAGGAAAAAGCACTAATTATACATATTTAATATATACACATAATTATAATAATTATATTTGTATAATTAAATAGTTATATTTGTAGAGTCATTTATTCATTACCTTCTGCCATAACTTTGCCTGATCTTACAGGCAAATTAAGATATTATTTTTCTATTCGTGTCCCCTAAAATGTCCTCAAAAGTGTTCATGGCAGTCAGGGCGGACGCAGGGAGGTACCGTACCTAAGTTGAATTATCTTTATTAAACACCGAAATGAAATATGAAACAGTAAAGACAATTGAGGTTAAAGTTGCAACTGTTGACAAGATCAATGCTGCTCGGTCAATCACCAGCGCCACGTCCTTCCAGACGAGAGTATCTGCCCGATCAGGAGAGTCAACGGCCCCAGAGTAGGTGACTTCACGGGATGGTTGGCTGACGTTGATATCATTGATGCTGTTGTCAGTCGGTCTGTGGCTATCTTCCGAATCTCCAACCCGTCTGAAAGGTGGTTTTGACGGCGGTCCATCCCCAACATTGCCGGCCATTGCAATTGCCTCTGGCTCCACCGTGTCTGATCCTGTACATTGAAACCTGTCCGGATCTTGTCCAGATTTCCCAGTTATTTGGGCGGTTTCTTTCCAGGATTGGTAACCAACCAACCTGACGAGTAGTTTGACCATGACGTACTTGACCCAGCTAGGTATGGGGTGCCGATCGTCGCGATAAAACAGGTTGAGTACGACCACGGTGCAAATGACTGAGCTACACGAAAGGACAACCATAGGAGCAAAGAAGTACCCTGCAGTGCAAAAAATGGCATTAATCAATTAATTCAATGGAGCCTGATTCCTAAACTGGTGTGCGCGCGCTCTATTTTGTATACCGAGCTGAATGGCCACGTCCCCCTGCGCTAATTGTAAAGACCGCACGATGAACTTGTATTTTCCCAAAATTTGATTTTGTGAATGTGTGCATACTTTCAAACATCAACTCATATTCAAACACCAACTCATATTCAAACACCAACTCATATTCAAACACCAACTCATTTTCAAACACCAACTCAGAACTGTCGATTCTGCTACTAATTACAGATAATTATGGACTAACTACTAATGATCCATTAACAGAGGCTATTGCCTTATATTGCTTTATTAAGGGTTTCATATAAATTCTGTCTGATGTCGGTATAACACATCACATATGTTTATATTTAATGAGGAAGATACACCTTTGGTTATTACCATGCAGATTATCAAATGAACGAATAATTATCTAGAACAGACATAGTGTAAACTCGGTAGGGTAAACCTATCTATTTTTACGTGATTGCGATTGTGAAGCGAAATGTCATGTCAAAACCCAAGAGTCGCGCGAATGATTATTTGCAACAGCTAAACACATTTTAGGGTTGAACCAGGATTTAGCCTACACGGGCATTATTTTATGAACCTACAAACATCGAATGCTGTGGACTGCATGTCGAGATTGGCATTAGTAAATAATATATAACAACTTACCTCTCAGAAATGTCGCAGATGCCAACAAGAAGAGCATCCTTTTCACCGCCATCATTCACTCAAGGACTATAGCAAAACTATCGCAGAGGACTATAGCTCAACTACCTCAGACCGTACCGTACATCATCTTTGTTAATATCGGATTTTGATCACTTCGGATGTCTGCCCCTGGAGATCTTTCGTTTTAATATCGCACCGCGCACACGGTTAATTACGAAAGCGTTAAAGGGACACATTAAAAAATTATGACCTAAGTCATAATAATGACTTAACATTTAAGTGAACCGACGTGTTTATAAAGCCGACCAATCATTAGGCCTATGATAATAATGTCAGGATCGAGACCGAAAGCGAGTAAATAACAAACTCAAAGTATCCCAATATAAAACCATTAATTTTATCGTGTGTGTGGTTGAACGAAAACATAATTTTGCGTGCGTGCAATTAACCGTGTGCGCGATGCGATATAAAAACGAAAGATCTCCAGGGGCGAACAGCCGATGTGATCAAAATGCGCCCATTAACCCTTTTCTCAGACCTGGGGGCCTCATTGTGCCCCCCTCCGTATTTTCTGTATTCAATAGCTGATTTTCATGAAGATTCTTAGACATGTTCGGTTTGACGCGATCTATCAAATGAGGGTTTGAAAACTTTCATAGGTCACCGTTAGGTGGCGCTATACCCATTTCCAGTAATTTTTCTTCATTTTTGGTCAAAAATAGTATTTTTCCCATAACTTCCTTATTTTTTGCCCGTTAGCCATGAAATTTAGCACAAATGTTGTCTTCAGTACAGGCAACAATGCGACAACATTTACAATACCATTAGAGGGCGTTATAAGCAATATTTTGGGTCAATTTGTTCCAAAAACATTATGTTTTAAATATTTTGACCCAAAATTGGGTGAGTTTTTAACCAAAAGTACAATAAAGGCAGATATAATAACATCCACGGTACTACCGTTGACATAAATTTATACACTGAGCAAAACAATTTTTTAAACCTTTTAAAAATCAGGTTTTTGGGGAAAAAAAGAATTTATTTAATTTAAACGTAATGGCAGCCATATTGGATTCCCAGAATGCATTGGAAGTGGTAACATGACTCACTATTGTCCAGTTCAGAGTTTAAAAATTGACAACAAACCCCAAAACCCATATTGAATGTTTAACAGTATCAAAAATCTAATATTTTTAACAAAAAAGTGAAAATTCAATTGGACCTGTTAATAAACGGTTGCCATGGCAACCATGAACACCCATTATCATTGATTTTTCAGCGTGATCGGACAGAGCGTTCTGGAGATATTTAAAAAAAAACTCTTGGCACACCCAATGGTGTATTGGTGTATAAGGAGCGAGAGAGGGAGTGAAAAAAATGTAGAATTCCAATGACCTCCCGGAGTCACCCAGTCCTACTAATCCAGCAAAAAGTCACGTGTTTGAAACATTCAGATTAAAAGAAAATGATACATTGGTAATGTTGGCAAAAGTTATATTACAAGGTTACCCAGCATTTTACAAATAATATTGTGTATTATACAAAGTATACAGGACGGGTGACAAGATCTCGTACAAACATCTCCTAAGAATTACTACACAGAACAAAGGACAGTTATACAATTTATTGACAGTAAGTAAAATATTTTATTAGATTGCTGGCTTCATTTTGTTACTTCTACAAAACAAATGAATTGAATTATTACAGTATTGCTGGGATAATGAATGAATCAAGTTCACTGACATAAAAATGATAGTTCAGTGTGCCATTCGTGTTTTGAAACTTCCTACCAACAATAAACGTTTACTTTAAAGAATAATCAAATAATCCACGTAAGGAAAAAGCACTAATTATACATATTTAATATATACACATAATTATAATAATTATATTTGTATAATTAAATAGTTATATTTGTAGAGTCATTTATTCATTACCTTCTGCCATAACTTTGCCTGATCTTACAGGCAAATTAAGATATTATTTTTCTATTCGTGTCCCCTAAAATGTCCTCAAAAGTGTTCATGGCAGTCAGGGCGGACGCAGGGAGGTACCGTACCTAAGTTGAATTATCTTTATTAAACACCGAAATGAAATATGAAACAGTAAAGACAATTGAGGTTAAAGTTGCAACTGTTGACAAGATCAATGCTGCTCGGTCAATCACCAGCGCCACGTCCTTCCAGACGAGAGTATCTGCCCGATCAGGAGAGTCAACGGCCCCAGAGTAGGTGACTTCACGGGATGGTTGGCTGACGTTGATATCATTGATGCTGTTGTCAGTCGGTCTGTGGCTATCTTCCGAATCTCCAACCCGTCTGAAAGGTGGTTTTGACGGCGGTCCATCCCCAACATTGCCGGCCATTGCAATTGCCTCTGGCTCCACCGTGTCTGATCCTGTACATTGAAACCTGTCCGGATCTTGTCCAGATTTCCCAGTTATTTGGGCGGTTTCTTTCCAGGATTGGTAACCAACCAACCTGACGAGTAGTTTGACCAG
>CM055831.1:23735190-23784522 GCA_029582265.1 Zoroaster sp. YZ-2022
AGAAATGTCGAACGATTTGACGTTAACTTTTCAAATGTTGCCTAAGCCTTGATCTATCAGATCCCAGATTATGAACATCATAGCATTAGTATATTTTTGATATACAGTCGATAGCAATGGTCATTTTGATACCTGATGACGTCATCATGACGTAACAACTTCTGACGTAACAACTTCTAGATTCATCTACATGATAAGGTCTTTATGTGTGAAGTTTCAAGGTTGTGTGAAATTGTTAACTTGCACTTTCGATGTAGAGAAGAGTTAAGGAGAAGAAGAAGGAGAAGTAAAAAAAAAAAAAAACGGAACAATTACAATAGTTGTTCGCGCTGTAGCTCGAACACCTAAAAACGCAACAATTACAATAGTTGTTCGGCTGAAAAGCCGAACACCTAAAAACGGAACAATTACAATAGTTGTTCGGCTGAAAAGCCGAACACCTAACAAAACGGAACAATAACAATAGTTGTTCGGCTGAAAAGCCGAACACCTAATAAGTGGACACTTAACTGTTTCTGTTTGTCCATAACCTTCAAGGAGCCACGATCCAGTGGCCGTTTTCCACTCATCAATCACTTCAAGATTCTGTTCCAAATCAAACCAAATCTATTTTGTCAAATATGATGATATATTTGTGTTCAAGCTCTTTGTATGAATCTTAAAGCAAAGCTGGATGGTGGAGGGGTAGTTGATTAGGTGTTCGGGTATGTACCCGAAACACCTATTGTTTTTGTTCGTTTTTTTTTTTTTTAGGTGTTCGGGTATATGCCCGAAACACCTCTTGTTTTTGTTCGTTTTTTTTTACTTCTCAGTGGCGCTTGTCCGGCAACAAAGGCATCCCTGCTGAGCATTTACAGCCTTCAAACTTAACACATAAACAGAACATATCAAGCAGACGAAACCGTTTGCTATGACGTCATGATTACGTCATCAGGTGTCGAATTACGCTAAATCAAAGTTTAATATTTCATGAACCACAAAAGATATTTTCACAATCTTTGCACCAACTGAAAGATGTTGAATTATGAGATTTTTCGTTTTTAGACGTAACCCCAATCTGACCTCTCCTTCCGGTCGAAACCGGCAGTTGAAAATTTCAAAATTTCAAAAAATCATATCTCATGAACCATAGAAGATATTTTCACAATCTTTTTATTATCTTAAAGATCTTGAACTATGTCACATTTCGTTTTCAGACGTGACCCCAATCTGACCTTTCCTTCCGGTCGAAACCGGAAGGTTAAGGAACTATGCTGAATTACTATTCCCTGTATGTACGAATAGACATATCGCGTGTGCACAGAATACGTACACACAGCAATATACGGAGTTTAATATTGGCCTACAACGTAAAGGCCTTGTCACACGGGGCAATTTTCGGGCAATTTCAGGCAATAAAAGTTGCTGGCAATGATTGCTCGAGATTGCCCTGTGTGGCATTTCATCAATCCAGTGGCAATGAGTAGACTAGCTGGCTTTCTACTTTGAGGCAATCTGTCGAGGGCAATCTCCAATCACATTGCATATCAGTGATCACGTGACATTTTATCACAAGCAAAACATTTTTCAGCGGCGGCCATTTTAATTCTCGTTTTACATGAAAAATACTGAGGAATTTTGCCGTTCTTATTAACTCAAAGCAAAATACAAGAAAATAAAATGGGTTACCGAAAGAGGAAAATATAATTGCATTATTAAGAGGTAAGTAGACATTATTTAGAGGTTTATTGGCCTAGAATGTGCGTTTGTAAAGTAGGCCTATCGTAAACATAATTATTGCATGCAACAATCCAATGGAGGTTCGTGACGGACGAAACTGTTGTACTGCATCTATTTCGTAAAAAACTATACTGAGTCTACTCTTTTCGCTGTTTTTGCAGTGTACCCACATGATTTTAAGTTTGCATTTTAACTAAGGATAATGACTGAGCATGGATAGATTATTGTCCAGAAAGTTTAAAAACTGCCATGCAGTCAAAGTCAAAGAACATCGTAACTCGCCTACATATATGTACAGTACATATACATGTATGCAAATCCATGTAAATATATACATGTTCGTGTGTTGTTGTCTCTTCTGCAATTCTGCATGTTCTTCGTGTCAAGCGAAATATATCCCTAACTCAACCTAAAGAGATGCTTTTACTTGATTAGTCTGCTAGTTGTAGCCACAAAAATTGTCATAGGGGCACCTGTTTTTCTGAGCTAGGTTACATTTGTTGTTTTGTTATTATTAAGCATAAAAGTCCGTCCCTCTATGCTTTAAAGAAAGGTCAGGTCTTATAACATAAAAAAAAAGATGAAAGAGCCTGCATAAAAAAGAAAACTAATAAATGAAGAAAAAGCTGCAGAGGGATGAGTTAATATGAGTTTTAATTGGAAAATAAACATGCAGGTGTGTTGGTGGAAATGTGTACACCAATTATAGAGGGCATTCTCTTACTGGAGTAATACATGTTGGCCTTTCCTCATTCAGAATTAATTTTTTCACAGAATCATTTGAACATTTATTTATATTTTGTATTTTAGCTCTCCAGTATGCCGAGTAATTGGAATTAGATGCAATGGCTGGCATCAGTGAGAATCAGTTCAACAGCCTAGAAAGCATCTAAAACACAAGCCCCAAGGTAACCAATAAATCTGTGGTACAATTATTGTAAATGTGTGTGTGTGTGTGTGTGGATGATTGCATTCCTCCTGACTGCCCTATGATCCACTCACATGACCCCACCAACCTACATTGAAGATTGTGATTTTTATTTTCAAAAAGCAATTCTTTTTAAACTTTATCCACAATGTTGTATTCTTTCCCAGTGAAAACAGGTCAACTCGTATGCGTGCCAACTCGTACTATTACCAACTCATACTCATTTTGGTCAACTCGACCCGTAAAAAATGTATTACTGAATATTTACTGGCATGTGTACGGGATGACATCCGGTTAATTTAGCTACACTATAGTGTCTATAGTTCCTCATAATACTAGTAGTGCTTATGTCTTGTGTGGTGATGGATGCATTGCAGTTTACTTGATACTAGCACTTAATTTTCTCACTAAAGTAGTCCAGAAACAAATATCAGCACATTTATTGAGATAATGAAACAGTCACATCATGGAGGAAGGAAGACGTCACATGTAACTTTCTATTCCATTGTAAAACCTAACTTAAAGGCATTGTTCTGAAGGGATCATTTTTCTAAAGTTGCATAAGTTTTCTGAAGTTACATCAATCCATCATCCTGATAATAACATATGAGGGCATTCTAAGTTATGTGTGTTTTGTTAGCATGACCCATTATTCTTCGTCCCTCTTTGAAAACATTTAATATTGTTTTACATGATTAGTTTATATTTCAGATCATCGGTATCCATTTGTGCTACTGCTACAAGGTGTGTCAGAGTCTGTGTAACTTTGTGATCCAATGGCCAGCATTTGAAGTTTATCCATTCATCAAAGGAGTTAATGTATGATTCAAATTATTTTATATGGACTTATCCTCATCTGTGGCAGTCTTTACCCTCAAGAGAATTGATTTTTAGGACCTCAAGACATATCTAGGTCTTTCTAGGAATTTCTTTAACATGTTAGAACAAAATTAGTACTGAGGAATTCTTATTATATTTTTGACTGGACCCAAACATCCGCACAAAATGTAGTTATTAAGCAATATATGTTGGTGATCTAGTAAAATGTATATTGCCGACAGTGAATCCCTGGCAGTTGGGCCATATAAACATAGTAAACATAACCCCCAATCTTCATTGCATGGGTGTGTCAGCCTTGGAATACCTTTTGCCAGATCACCCAATTAAAGCACTAGTATAAGGGGCCCCCTTATACTTGTATTGCTTGTTTGCCCCTCCCCTTCCCTAGTTCTTGGATTCTATAGTGCTGCAATGATAGACCAAATAATTTTAGAAAACAAATGTGTTGGTTCGTCACCAGTGGCAGTACATGCCATCACTAAGAACTTGGGGGGAGGGGGAAGGCATTTTATTCCAAAATTACCGATTCCAATGACAACCCCTGAATGTCACCCATTCTGAACTCACTAAATCGTACATACAGAGTGTACATTTATTTTAAATGCAGATTGTTTCTGTTTTCTTGTCAACAAAGGATCATGGTTGGGTTCATTTACACTGAAGTCATTTCACTTGTTGCATGTGTAAGACCATGTACACTCATTTCTAGATTGGTTACAAGTAGGTTAAACAGGTCAACAAAGTGGTTTCAATTGATTGTGGGGAGGGAAATGTGGAACCACAAAAGTCAAGTCATGAAACCCAACAGACTGTTAAAATAAATATGTATTTCATTGTTTTATTAGCAATTTACAAGCACCCATACAACTCTTTGATTATTTCAGTGTCTAACAATTTATGTACAAAATGGCATCTGATCTTTATGTTTTAAATCTGTAGTATGGACAGACATTTTGCCAATCATGTGTACAACCTTGAAAATGTAAAATTCAATGTAGAATTTGTTTTCAAATTTTATAAATTATTTTGTAATTATTTGCAGATTAGGGGAAAACAAAGACAATTTATAAGCATGTCACAATAAGGAGATGCTTGATTACAGTGTCACTATCATTGTCAATTTATCATTATACTTTTTTTTATAAACTTGACCTGAAAGTGAAGTATATTATAAATAAAGATCACTCTCAGTATAAAAACATGCAGTCCATCAATTAAATAAATTTTTATACAAGACTTAATACCAATGTTGGTTTCATTTAAATCTAGAATTGAAAGGTTTTTCCATAAAAAAATGAAAAGGGCAAGCAATTATCAAATTTGATCCAGTGGATATAATTACATTTAATTTTGTTTGAATTGGGAATTATTTACTTTTTGTGGGGGGCAGGGGAAGATGGAAAGCACGGATGCAAGCTTTCTTCCAACTTTATTATGTAGTAGTTATAGCTTGTTTTCAATGAAAGGCTAATTAGCTGATATCCATACAAGCAACCCCAGCCAATTTTAATCTAGTTACTATACATGTAGTCCCCTTCTACGCTAAATAAACTTTGTGACTTTATGCCCATAATAATGCTGAATAGGTTGATCTGGCTGCCTCACAACCCTGGCAAACTATTTTCATATGAGTGATTTTTAATGTTGATTTATCATCTAGCATGGTTTTTGAAAAGTATGTGTTGGGCTAGTGTCAACATTTAAAATAAAAAAACAGTGTTCCAAGTCACACTTGTTAATTTCTAATTTATTGCTTAAATCTCACAACTTTTCAAGTTTAACAGCCAATATCTCAAGAACTAAATGACATATTAGAAAACAAAAAACAATTGAATTCCTTACATTAATAGCTTGTAATTCTTGTGAAATGACTTATCATAAATGCTTTGCCAATGGTCCAATTAGTGGCACACGAAGTAACGATTTTACAAATTTTAAAAGGTCATATCTCATAGCTTTAATTTGATGTATAAGTTGACAAATTTGTTATTTTTCATAATCATGAGGAGGTCATATATGACCTTCAAACCACCTAATCTGACCTTTACTTCCTGTCCAAACAGTAAGTTCAAATTCAACACATTCTAACGCAAAATTGATATGTCTTTTGAATATGAAATTGATAGTTATTATAAAAGATGACAAACCCTTGCACAATATAATATTTACATCATCGTTGAAAATTTGATTGAACCGGAAGTGGACTCGAACACCGTGTGTTTGTTCTAACAAACACTTAAGCTCTAGTTATCTTTTGATCTCTTGCCGACAGTGTAAGTTGTAATGCCCCCCACCCCCCCTTTGTTTCAAGACATACATGTACTAGAGTGGGCATGTGGCTTGTTTCAAGTATGTAAACAATTGTGCCAGGTTTACAGGGGCTTGTGACAATAGCCTGCACAATGTTGCACCTAGACATGTAAACAACACAATTAGATAACAAAATCGTTGGGGAAATGCCAAAGAAACCCTCAACCCTCCGACGTGGGAGGTACCCACGACTTTATTCGAAGGACGTACCTGTCCTCTTTTCAGTGGCATCCCTATTAATGATATTAAAATTATTATCTATGCATTCCCAAATATTTTTTTACATCCAAATAACTTCCACACATGCCCTGCTATGGTCTAGTATTATTTACAACCCCAAATGACACACGACGGCTGTGTAGTGTAGCTCTCTCCTGTATGACCTGGCACACAGTAAACAGCCATAACCTACCTCTCCTCTTTTCAGTGGCATCCCTATTAATGATATTAAAATTATTATATATGCATTCCCAATTAATTTTTTACATCCAAATACCTTCCACACATGCCCTGCTACGGTCTAGTATTATTTACAACCCCAGATGACACACGACGGCTGTGTAGTGTAGCTCTCTCCTGTATGACCTGGCACACAGCAAACAGCCATATACTTATGCAGCATATCTCTCAGCCATATCTCTCCAGCATGTAACAGAATCCGGCAGAGGTAAGTTGTTTGATTTTATACAATTTTTTTCCAATATCAATCTCATTACAAAGTCCACAGCATTTGATGTGTGTAGGTTCATAAATGCCCGAATAGGCTAAAGCCTGGTTCAACCTGAAATGTGTTTAGCTCTTGGGTTTTGACGTGAAATTTCGCTTCACAATTGCGTTCATGTAGTGTCAACGTTGAACCGGCATTGAGGCGGTTTAGTTTAAAGCAGTTCAGACGAAATAAATTCACATAAAAATTGATAGGTTTACCGACTTTACACTATGTCTGTTCTCGATAATTATTCGTTAATTTGGTAATCTGTATTGACGAAAGTAAATCTTTACCACGCTGCGGCCATCTTTGTCAGATGCCCTGTCCACATTATACGTTTTTAGTGATGATTTGCAGGACACAAAAGGGGCCAGACTAATTTTTCCTTCCAGTCTCGGTTTGGTCACATAGATCTGTATGGAGATAAAATAAGATGGCTGAGCCGTGATAAAAAAGTCTATAAAGTGGACAATATTTGAGAATATAATCCTTTTGTGGACAGAATATTTTTGCTTAATGAGTCCCCAGCGTGCCTTGCTGGAGAAGTTACTTGAAGACTACAAGTTCACCACGTTGCGACCGGTCTACAACGAATCAAATACTACAGTGGTGGAGTTTATGTTGGTACTCACTCAAGTCATAGAGCTGGTAATGTTCATCACATTAATTTAATTGAATCACCAAAAATCTACCCAATATTTTATTAAAAAAGATAAAACCTTACTTGGTTTGTCAGATGGTAATGGTACCAAACATTCAAACATGTTGTTCCGTCTGTCTTGAGACATTTACTTTCTAAAAAACGTGAAATGTGTGTATAGTCTCTATAGTCACTTTCCCCTTCAATTACACAATGAAATAAGCTTAACCTTCCCATGTAGATTTCTTTATAGTATAGGTCTATACATGTACATTGTTAACTTACTTTTTCTCTTCTGGGGTGCGATGAATATTGAACTGTTTTGATTAATTTGTTCTATTCTTTAATTTTGATGAATTTTGATGAATTTTTATAGAACGAGAGACACCAAACTATTGAGATCGTTGCTTGGATTGCACAGGTAAGCCAGATGTAAATTTGTAAATTTTTTCGGAAATATTAACAACTCATACAGAATAATATTTTTGGATTTTTGTAGCATTACCATCTCAAAACGAAGTAGGATTTCAGATAATAATTCGTTAATTATGAATTTTTAGTTTTTTGGTTAATAAATGGTTAGTTTAAATGCAGTTAATACCTGTGTTATTCTCAAAAAAGTTGATGTTTATGAGAATGACGCTATAAAACTTAGGTTAAAGGGAAAATATCATCACGATGAACAGGGCATGGAATCTGAGTGCTAGTTTTAGATTAACTCAGTGACTGAAAATAATACCCCACATAATAAGGTCATATTACCATTGCTGCTGCATAAATGAGCCAGTAACTCTCAGTCATTGTGTTCATTTTAACGAGAACACCGATTCCATGCCATTGGCGGATCCGGGGGCGGGGGGGCTAAGGGGGATGTAGCCCCCCTAAAATCGTAATAAAAAAAAATTAAAAAGAGAGAGAGAGAGAGGGGAGGGGGGAGGAGAGAACACACTCCCATTCCCACAGTGTGCGGGATAAACATAAGGATGTGACCTACTTAGTACTGTACTGAAAAATAATTGTTTTTGATTCTCAGCCCCCCCCCCCTTAAAAAATGTTCTGTATCCGCCCATGCATGCCCTGTTGAAGGTCTGCTCTGCTCGTGACAATACCGTCCCTTTAAAATGCATTTACTTTATTACCCTATATACCTGCAGCAATGGACTGACGAGTTTATGAGATGGGATCCTGAAGAACATAATGGAATAGAACGGTTGTTTGTGCACAAATCCAAGATATGGCTGCCGGATATAACACTATATAAAAAGTAAGTTCTGAAATGTTAAATAATTTGGGGATATTTTGGGAATTAATTATATTTTGTGGAAAATTTGTCATTATTTAAAAACAATGGTTGGCCCAAACTTATTTCCAAACGTAATATAAAGTGCTACCGAGGAGTTGTTTTTACTGGCCGAGAACAAGTCGGCGGTTTATTCTATACCCCACTTGTTGTCCAAGAGAATGGAAATCCCCGGGATTTGCACGTTTAATGCGATTTTGATGAACACTCGCCAAAGTTCACTGGTCACCATCAACACAAAAGATAAACCAATAAAGAGTTGTAACGCTTTTTATTGGTATTTGTGTTTTCCTTTTATGGATTGCAATAATTTATCATGAAAATTTGCGGTATTTCAAGTAACTTTTTCTTGTCTTCCCGTTCTTTCAGTGTCGATAGGAATTTTGAAAGCTACAAAGATATTTCAATCGAAGTCAGGAGCAACGGCCGAATGAGATTTGAAACACCGGCCATTCTGAAAAGCTCTTGTCGGATCGACGTGCGTCTTTTCCCCTTCGACGCACAGCTCTGCCAGCTGAAGTTTTCATCATGGGCATACAATGGAGCAGAGATGGATCTCAGGGGTTTTAGTGAATTCTCCATTCACGATAAGTACACAGATAATAATAATAATAATAATAATAATAATAATAATATGTGGACTTATATAGCGCACGTATCCACCAACTAAGTGGTGCTCAAGGCGCATTCTTTACACAACACACGGGACCTACGGCTTTACGTCCCATCCGAAGGACGAAGCAATTATGGTTAAGTACCTTGCTCAAGGACACAAGTGTCACGACCGGGTCTCGAACCCACACCCTGCTGCTGGCAACACCAGAACTTGAGTTCGGTGCGCTAGACCGCTCGGCCACGACACTCCAGATGTTGGTGTCTTGGAGCTTGTTAACATCACGGTACTTCGAAGCGAGACTGTCTACACGGGGATACCCTACCCGGAATTGACTTACTTCATCAAACTAAGAAGACAACCCCTGTTTTACACTATCCAGATAATCATCCCGTGTGTGCTGCTGTCACTTCTCAGTCTCATGGTGTTTGTCTTGCCCCCTGACTCAGGGGAGAAGATATCACTGGGTATGGCCAACCTATTGTCGTTGGTTCTGTTCCAGCAGCTGATCAGTAACTCAGTTCCACCGATTTCAGATAAAGCACCTATCATTGGTAAGCCTTTTGTATGATAACCTTTTTATAAACGACTAATTGAAACGTACTACTTTCTCATTGACAATGCCTCTGTTAATGGATCATTAGTAGTTAGTCCATAATTATCTGTAATTAGTAGCAGAATCGACAGTTCTGAGTTGGTGTTTGAATATGAGTTGGTGTTTGAATATGAGTTGGTGTTTGAATATGAGTTGGTGTTTGAATATGAGTTGGTGTTTGAAAGTATGCACACATTCACAAAATCAAATTTTGGGAAAATACAAGTTCATCGTGCGGTCTTTACAATTAGCGCAGGGGGTCGTGGCCATTCAGCTCGGTATACAAAATAGAGCGTGACTTTTCAAGTATAGCTCGCGCCCACACCAGTTTAGGAATCAGGCTCCATTGAATTAATTGATTAATGCCATTTTTGGCACTGCAGGGTACTTCTTTGCTCCTATGGTTGTCCTTTCGTGTAGCTCAGTCATTTGCACCGTGGTCGTACTCAACCTGTTTTATCGCGACGATCGGCACCCCATACCTAGCTGGGTCAAGTACGTCATGGTCAAACTACTCGTCAGGTTGGTTGGTTACCAATCCTGGAAAGAAACCGCCCAAATAACTGGGAAATCTGGACAAGATCCGGATAGGTTTCAATGTACAGGATCAGACACGGTGGAGCCAGAGACAATTGCAATGGCCGACAATGTTGGGGATGGACCGCCGTCAAAACCACCTTTCAGACGGGTTGGAGATTCGGAAGATAGCCACAGACCGACTGACAACAGCACCAATGATATCAACGCCAGCCAACCATCCCGTGAAGTCACCTACTCTGGGGCCGTTGACTCTCCTGATCGGGCAGATACTCTCGTCTGGAAGGACGTGGCGCTGGTGATTGACCGAGCAGCATTGATCTTGTCAACAGTTGCAACTTTAACCTCAATTGTCGTTACTGTTTCATATTTCATTTCGGTGTTTAATAAAGATAATTCAACTTAGGTACGGTACCTCCCTGCGTCCGCCCTGACTGCCATGAACACTTTTGAGGACATTTTAGGGGACACGAATAGAAAAATAATATCTTAATTTGCCTGTAAGATCAGGCAAAGTTATGGCAGAAGGTAATGAATAAATGACTCTACAAATATAACTATTTAATTATACAAATATAATTATTATAATTATGTGTATATATTAAATATGTATAATTAGTGCTTTTTCCTTACGTGGATTATTTGATTATTCTTTAAAGTAAACGTTTATTGTTGGTAGGAAGTTTCAAAACACGAATGAACTATCATTTTTATGTCAGTGAACTTGATTCATTCATTATCCCAGCAATACTGTAATAATTCAATTCATTTGTTTTGTAGAAGTAACAAAATGAAGCCAGCAATCTAATAAAATATTTTACTTACTGTCAATAAATTGTATAACTGTCCTTTGTTCTGTGTAGTAATTCTTAGGAGATTTTTGTACGAGATCTTGTCACCCGTCCTGTATACTTTGTATAATACACAATATTATTTGTAAAATGCTGGGTAACCTTGTAATATAACTTTTGCCAACATTACCAATGTATCATTTCCTTTTAATCTGAATGTTTCAAACACGTGACTTTTTGCTGGATTAATAGGACTGGGTGACTCCGGGAGGTCATTGGAATTCTACATTTTTTTCACTCCCTCTCTCGCTAATTTACACCACTGGGTGTGCCAAGAGTTTTTTTTTTAAATATCTCCAGAACGCTCTGTCCGATCACGCTGAAAAATCAATGATAACAGGTCCAATTGAATTTTCACTTTTTTGTTAAAAATATTAGATTTTTGATACTGATAAACAATCAATATGGGTTTTGGGTTTGTTGTAAATTTTTAAACTCTGAACTGGACAATAGTGAGTCATGTTACCACTTCCAATGCATTCTGGGAATCCAATATGGCTGCCATTACGTTTAAATTAAATAACTTCAATTTTTCCCAAAAAACCTGATTTTTAAAAGGTTTTTAATTTTTTTTGCTCAGTGCATAAATTTATGTCACCAGTAGTACCGTGGATTATATCTGCCTTTATTGTACTTTTGGTTAAAAACCCACCCAATTTTGGGTCAAAATATTTAAAACATAATGTTTTTGGAACAAATTGACTCAAAGTATTGCTTATAACGCCCTCTAGTTGTATTGTAAATGTTGTCGCATTGTTGCCTGTACTGAAGACAACATTTGTGCTAAATTTCATGGCTAACGGAGAAAAAATAAGGAAGTTATGGGAAAAATACTATTTTTGACGAAAAATGAGGAAAAATTACCGGAAATGTGTATAGCGCCACCTAACGGTGACCTATGAAAGTTTTCAAACCCTCATTTGATAGATCGCGTCAAACCGAACATGCCTAAGAATTTTCATGAAAATCAGATGTTGAATACAGAAAATACGGAGGGGGCACAATGAGGCCCCGCCCCCCAGGTCTGAGAACGAAAACAAAAAAACCAGGCTTAATACTTTGTAGGGTTAATGGGCGGATTTTGATCACATCTGTTCGCCCATGGAGATCTTTCGTTTTTATATCGCACGGCGCACGGTTAATTGTACGCACACAAAATTATGATTTCGTTCAATCACACACACGATAAAATACGTCCATTAAAATACGTCCATTAAAATACGTCCATTAAATACGTCCATTAAAAAATAATGCGCCTTGAGCACCACTTAGTTGGTGGATACGTGCGCTATATAAGTCCACACATTATTATTACTATTATTACTATTATTATTATTATTATTATTATTATTATTATTATTATTATTATTATTATTATTATTATTATTATTATTATTATTATTATTATTATTATTATTATTATTATTATTATTATTATTATTATTATTATTATTATTATTATTATTATTATTATTATTATTATTATTATTATTATTATTATTATTATTATTATTATTATTATTATTATTATTATTATTATTATTATTATTATTATATATTGGGATACTTTGAGTTTGTTATTTACTCGCTTTCGGTCTCGATCCTGACATTATTATCATAGGCCTAATCATTGGTCGGCTTTATGAACACGTCGGTTCACTTCAATGTTAAGTCATTATTATGACTTAAGCCGAGTATTTTTTTTACTGTGTCCCTTTAACGCTTTCGTAATTAACCGTGTGCACGGTGCGATATTAAAACGAAAGATCTCCAGGGGCAGACATCCGAAGTGATCAAAACCGCCCATTAACAAAGATGATGTACGGTACGGTCTGAGGTAGTTTTGCTATAGTCCTCTGCGATAGTTTTGCTATAGTCCTTGAGTGAAAGATGGCGGTGAAAAGGATGCTCTTCTTGTTGGCGTATGTGACATTACTGAGAGGTAAGTTGTTATATATTATTTACCAATGCCAATCTCGACAATGCAGTCCACAGCATTTGATGATTGTAGCTAAATCCTGGTTCAACCTTAAAATGTGTTTAGCTGTTGCAAATAATCATTCGCGCGACTCTTGGGTTTTGACATGACATTTCGCTTCACAATCGTGTTCCTAAAGTGAAAAGGTTGAACCTGCATTGAGGCGGTTTTCTGTTTTCTTTATTAGATGAAAGTACTTCAGACGAAACAGATTCACGTAAAAATAGATAGGTTTACCCTACTGAGTTCACACTATGTCTGTTCTAGATAATTATTCGTTTATTTGATAATCTGCATGGTAATAACCAAAGGTGTATCTTCCTCATTAAATATAAACATATGTGATGTGTTATACCGACATCAGACAGAATTGGGCAGAGCTTGGAGCTGAGAAATAGCCAAAAAATGAATGTATATAAAACCCTTAATAAAGCAATGTAAGGAAATATTATTCTTCTGTAATGCCCGTTGCTAGGGAAAATGAAGTACCTTTATAAGAAATTAATTACTTAAATTATACCAAATGAAACTTGTTACTTTAAAGGGCAATAACTTTGTTTTGATTTTAAGTAAAGATAAATTTAAAAATTACGTAATTCCACTTTTGCACATCCAATTAAAATAAGGAAGCTATCATTGTAAAGCTGAAAGATCTCTACTTTCATTACCAATAACCAATTCAATTTTGATTTCTTGCCCAAATGTGTCTAATTTCGGTCGAACACATCACATATAAGTATTACAGGACCACTGCATTGACGAAAGTAAATCTTTACCACACTGCGGCCATCTTTGTCAGATGCCCTGTCCACAGTATACGTTTTTAGTGATGATTTTCATGACACGAAAGGGGCCAGACTATTTTCCTTCCAGCCTCGGTTTGGTCACATAGATTTGTATGGAGAGAAAACAAGATGGCTGAGCCGTGATAAAAGTCTATAAAGTGGACAATATTTGAGAATATAACCCTCCTTTTATGAACAGAATATCTCTGCCAAATGAACGCCCAGCGTGTCTTACTGAAGAAGTTACTTGAAAACTACGAGTTTACCACGATGCGACCAGTCTACAACGAATCGAATACTACAATGGTGGCGTTTATGTTCGTACTCACTCAAGTCATAGAGCTGGTAATGTTCATCACATTGATTTAATTATTGAATCTTAAAAATCTACCCAAAATTGAAATTTAAAAAATGCGCACAAACCTTACTCGGTTTGTCAGATTGTAATGGTACCAAACATTCAAACATGTTGTTCCGTCTGTCGGGCCTTTTCGTTACTTTCTAAAAAACGTGAAATGTTTGTACAGTGTCTATAGTCACCTTTCCCTTCAATTACACGATGAAATAAGCTCAACCTTCCCATGTAGATTTCTTTATAGTATAGGTCTACATGTACGTATAGCTTGATTCTCATTAAGTATGCATGCATTTACAGACATTTTGACAAATGTTTATACTGCATTTTTAACTTACTTTTTTTCTCTTCTGGAGTGTGATGAATATTGGACTGTGATAGGAGTCCGTTAGCCAATTAACAGACCCCTATACGAAATACGTTGCTGTCCCCAATAACATAATACTGACTTTCACCTCTGAACCGAGAAATGACCGAAAGGATTAGTGATTTAAATAATTAATTTTGATTAATTTGTTCTATTCTTTAATTTTGATTTTTTAAAATTTAATATTCATAGAACGAGAGACACCAAACTATTGAGATCGGCGCTTGGATTGCACAGGTAAGACAAATGTAAATTTGTACTCACATTTTCTCGGAAATATCAACAACTCATACAGAATAATTTCTCAGGATTTTTGTAGCATTACGATCTCACAAATAAGTAAGATTTAAGATGATAGTTCGTTTATTTTTTGTTTTTTTGGTTGTTAAATGCTTAGCACTTTAACTCTGTCAGGCCTGGGGGGTGGAGGGAACAATGTGCCCAATAATATCTCCAGAACGCTTTGACCGATCAGTCCGAAATTGTCTTTGGGAGTATTCTGTGGGACCCCCTCATGCCAAAATCAACGTTATTGGGTGGTCATGGTTGCCATGGCAACCGTTTATGTTGAACAGGTTTCCACTTTTTTGTTAAAAATATATTTTTGTTTTATTTTGTCATCTTTCAAACTCTGAACTGGACAATATTGAGTCATGTGACCACTTCCAATGAATTCTGGGAATCCAATACGGCCGCCATTACGTTTAAATGTTTTGTCGCCAAAACATGATTTTTTAAATGGTTTTTCAGATTTGTGTTGCTTAATATATATTAATAGGAATAGTACCACGGATGTTATTATATTTGCCTTGATTGTACTTTTGGTAAAAAAAATCCCAATTTTGGGTCATGTTTTGGAACAAAATGGCTAAACTTTAGGTTATGATCTAAGTGACGTCACATTGTTGCTTGTGCTAAAGACAACATCTGTGCCAATTTCCGTGACCAACGGATGAAAATTAAGGGGAAAACGAAAAACGTTTTCATGGCCTCATTCGATAGATTGTGTCAAACTGAACACACCTACGAAGTTTCAGGACAATCGGCTGTAGAATACAGGCTTAAGAACCTCGGTTCAAACCTCGGTTAAAATTTACTTTATTACCCTACCTGCAGCAATGGACTGATGAGTTTATGAGATGGGATCCTCAAGAACACAATGGAATAGAACGGTTGTTTGTGCACAAATCCAAGATATGGCTGCCGGATATAACACTATATAAAAAGTAAGTTCTGAAATGTTGGGCCAATGTGGGGACATTTTGGGAATTGATTATGTTTTGTGGAAAACAATGGTTGGCCCAAAATTATTCTCAAAACGTAATATAAAGTGCTACCGAGGAGTTGATTTTACTGGGGCGAAAAAGTGTGTGTGAATGGGGGCGGTGGGGGTGATTCTATGGACCATTCCCCTGGACGAAAAGTGGGGTGCACACCGTACACCCCCTTCCCCATCTCCCCGGGATTTACGCCCATGTTTAATATGATTTCGATAAACTCTCACCGAAGTCTCCCAGTCACCATCAACACAAAAGATAAATCAATAAGGTGTTGTAACGCTTTTTTTCTTTTCATTTGATGCGATTGCAATCATTTATAATGAAAAAGTATTATTATTAAGTAATGAAAAAGTATTTTAGGTAACCTTTCTTTTTCTTGTTTTCCCGTTTTTGCAGTGTCGATAGGAATTTTGAAAGCTACAAAGATATTTCAATTGACGTCAATAGCAACGGCCTAATGAGCTTTACAACACCGGCCATTCTGAAAAGCTCTTGCCGGATCGACGTGCGTCTTTTCCCCTTCGACACACAGCTCTGCCAGTTGAAGTTTTCATCATGGGCGTACTCTGGAGCCGAGTTGGATCTCAGGGATTTACGCGGATTCTCCAGTAAAGATTTTTACACAGATGTCGGTGTCTGGGAGCTTGTTAACATCACGGTACTTCGAAGCGAGACTGTCTACTCGGGGATACCATTCCCGGAACTGACTTACTCCATTAAACTAAGAAGACAACCCCTGTTCCACACTATCCAGATAATCATCCCGTGTGTGCTGCTGTCACTTCTCAATCTCATGGTGTTTGTCTTACCCCCTGACTCAGGGGAGAAGATATCACTGGGTATGGCCAACCTACTGTCGTTGGTTCTGTTCCAGCAGCTGCTCAGTAACTCATTTCCACCGATTTCAGATAAAGCACCTATCATTGGTAAGTCTTTTGTATGATAGTTTTTAAAACACGACCCACTTATTGAACAAGTCACAGGCCTGTGGTCAATGTCCTTATAATACATCCCTCAGTAGAGAGTCTCAGTAAGGTCATAACTTCTGGCTATTTTTCTGCAGTAGGCTTTGTCCACATATTTATTTGCCCTGTGCCCCACTTTTCGAGACACAGGATCCAGCCCTGTCCGGTTCGTGCACATCAGCACTCTAGATGTGAAATGGAAATTGCCAAATTTGGAACAATTTACAGCGCTATTTTATTATCTATATACGTACAAAAGTACGTGGTGACATCATTGCAGTTATGTCTTTTAAATGATTAATAGTAATTGTACACACCTAACCGGAAATGCTTATTTCGGCATCACATCCTCTCACCCTCTCCAAATATTATTCCTTTTCTATGCTTTTGAACACATTGCATTGATGAGTTTGTTTTATATGGTTACCAAATGAGTTTTTATTCGACCATTCATTTAAATAATTTGTAGTAAGACACTTCTATTGTATCCTTTAACACTTGAATGTAAATGATCCTTTTGTGCACGTTAGTGCCAGTGGTCTAAGCAAAATAGCTGCATGCGTAAATAGTGCCCTCTTGAGGACATGAAAGGAGCCAAAATATATAACGCAGAATTACTTGCTTGTGCAAGAAGAGCTCGCGCCACACCGACCTGGCAGGCTCCATTGAAATAATTGTATTACCGAAATTTTATTTGTACTGCAGGGTACTTCTTTGCTCCTATGGTTGTCCTTTCGTGTAGCTCTGTCATTTGCACCGTGGTCGTAGTAAACCTGTTTTATCGCGACGATCGGCGCCCCATACCCAGCTGGGTCAAGTACGTCGTGGTCAAACTACTCATCAGGTTGGTTGGTTACCAATCCTGGAAAGAAACCGCCCAAATAACTGGGAAATCCGGACAAGATCCGGACATGTTTCAATGTCCAGGATCAGACACGGTGGAGCCAGAGGCGATTGCGATGACTGGCAATGTTGGGAAAACAAAACCACCTTACAGACAGGTGAGAGATTTCGATGATAGCCACAAACCGACCTGCCGCAGGAACAATGATATCAACGCCAGGCAACCATCCCGTGAAGTCACCTACTCTGGGGCTGTTGACTCTCCTGATCGGGCACATACCCTCGTCTGGAAGGACGTGGCGCTGGTGACTGACCGAGCAGCATTGATCTTGTCAACAGTTGCAACTTTAACCTCAATTGTCGTTACTGTTTCATATTTTATTTCGGTGTTTAATGAAGATAATTCAACTTAAGACGCCCTCCCTGCGACCGACGTCCGTTTCCGTCTGGTTCCCTGACTGCTCACATGAGCCTCGTTTTGATTCATGTGGTTGTGAAACTAAAATGGCCGCTCCTTGAACAGGGTGCATGATGGGAACTTATATTTTAAATCCCTTTGTTGTTTTCGCAAAAAGGTTTGTTTATTATTATATGAACCGCGTTCGTCTTATGTGCATGCTATGGAACGGTTAATTCCAACATGGGATTTATAACTTACGCTTGCATAATGAAACTTAAAAAATATTGTTCAGTCTTGTCTTATTTCAATAGTGAAATGTACAGCATTGTTAATATTGGTAAAACGTATTCTACGAGTATGCTCACTCCTTTGTAAATCAATGTAGGTATATATGGCCTAGATTAGACAACCAACCAGTGAAAGTTTCAGCTTATTACGTTGTTTAGTTAACAAGATAATAGTGAAAATGCATTCAGATCTTTGATATAATTTATGTTCTAAAATGAAATTAAGGAAAGAATACTGATTCCTACTTTCAAACGTTAAAACATACAAGTACAGTTTTCGTCATTTTCCCACAAACGTGAGCACAGGTTAGTTAAACAATAGGCATACTTTTATCTATTACCTTATTTTTGGGGAGTGGGAACATTTCCAAAAGGTCTAGAATAAGGAAAACAGAAATCGGTGTTTTTACAGCAATTGACAGCAATTGACAACTGTACAGCTTATGCCTCCCTCGGTTTGACCTTAAGGCGATTTATGTCATGGTGTCACATACTGACAGGGCCGGATCTACCATATGGGCACTTTGGGCACGTGCCCAGGGGCCCCTGGGCATCAGGGGGCCCTCCATGGTGGTCGAAAAAAAAATTGAAAAATATTATGTAGTGGAGTAGAAGTAAAAGTATTGGAAATTGGAAATACTCAAGTAAAGTACAAATACCTCAAAATTGTACTTAAGTACAGTACTTGAGTACATGTACTTAGTTACTTTCCACCACTGAATAATAGTGAATGAAAATTAATAAATCCTTTGAAATAGTAGCCTTGTGTTGTTATTTTGCCTTTATTGATTAAATCAACTTTATTTCATGAAAGTCAAGTCAACTGATTGAAACTCATTTTCTAATGAATGCCAGCTTAGCATGTAGGCCTTTGTGCGTCTGTCTGACAGACTACAATGACTGTATAGTTGAGGACTTATTTGTCAGTTGGACAAATAAGGTATCTAAATATTGACAATCACCAAATTGTGAATATTTAGAGGAAAATGAAAAAAAAAACTCAAAATTTTGCGCACGCGCGCGAAGCGCGCGTGCACATATTTGCGCACGGCCGCTTCGCGGCCGCACGCGAACGACCCGTGCCCGTGGGGGGGCCCTTGGAGTTTCAGGTGCCCAGGGGCCCTCAGAGGTGTTAATCCTGCCCTGCATACTGATCACCATTCTAATGTTTTATCTGGCCATGTTTAAAGGGAAGGTTTTGGTAATATACGTTTAGTATTCCAACCCTGGAGTTTTCAAGAAATATATTATAAAATTCCACTTTTTAAGTGTAAAGTTTCTAGTTTCTAGTTTTTAAGTGAGTCCAGCGTTCGCCGGTTTGGATTAGGTCCCACTTTCAAAATCATTCCGCCGCCGTTGGACTGAATTAATTTGGCTCATTGACTATGCCAGTTATTGCCAGACCGAATACATGTAAAAGACATACATGTACAAATTGGTATCAACCAGTTTGAACTGGAATGAATAGACACTGAATAAAAATAGTAGTCTAGTACCAAGACACTTCATAATCAGCCTGATAATCTTTTACTGACATGTACATTAGGTGACAGCCTGTTGACCTTTAAGCATGCCAAAGCGAATTTCTACAAATACTGAAACTATATTAATTGGAGAATTTTAATCTCCCAAACTATCATTGTATGTATTATTTAGATTAAACCCTTTATAACCTTATCAGGTTTATATCGATCTACACATAGAATGCTAGAAACCAGAATTCACTTTATATTAATAAAATCGACATTACACCAAATAGCCTACACTTTCAGAACTGGTAAACGTTGTTTCCATTGCCAATAGTGTACAAGTGTTGGATATGTTATAATGTACTACATTTCCCCTGTTAAATTCGTTGATGCAACATCTTATCCTTCTCAGATTCATATCCAGCTGATGTGTCTCTCAAAGTTTTAATCTCAATTAAATTCGACATTTTATTTCCATAATGCCACAAACTAAAAAGTAAATCCATGTACGCAATTGGACGATATTAAATCAATGTACATGACAAGGCAAGAACAGCAATTTGATCGGTAAAACTTGTAGCTTTGCATGGTGAGGAGGATAAGTAAGACTAATTGCGGTGACACCATGTGAAATTCTCAGTTGAGTAGTAATTAGTTCTGAAAAGAACCGGAGGTACAACTCTTTTAGCAATTTGATCAGAAAATCAGGTACAAATCAATAACGGTGGCTTATTCAAAAGACGTGGGATTTATTATGCATGGATGCCTGTTAGTGTTACGGAGAAGGAATGTGAAGGGAAAAAACCTATAGCTAGATCGGCAGATGAAATGAGTGGATCCGCGCTCACTTTCGCATTAAATATTTCATTCAAGGATGATAATAGGTCTGCGGTAGTTTTGCTATAGTCATTGAGTGAATGATGGCAGTTAAGTGAATGCTCTTCTTGTTGGCGTCTGCGACATTACTCAGAGGTAAAGTTTCATATTAAATGAGACTGACATTGGTAAGTAATATATAACGTATTACTTACTAATGTCAGTCTCATTATGAAATCCACAGCATTTGATGTGTGTAGGTTTATAACTGCCCGTGTAGGCTAAAGCCTGGTTCGACCCAAAATGTGTGTAGCTCTTGCAAATAATCATTCGTACGACTCTTGGGTTTGACATGACACTTCGCTTCATATTAAATCGCGTTCCTATAGTGTCAAAATTGAACCGGCGTTTAGGCGGTTTTCTGTTTCCTCGGACGAAACAAATTCACAGTAAAATTGATAGATGGTGTACTAAGTTTATACTATGTATGTTCTAGACAATTATTCGTTAATTTGATAATCTGCATGTTAATAACCAAAGCTGTATCTTCCGCCATTAAATATTAACATATAAGTACTATTAATAGCGCAACTGCATTGACGAAAGTAAATATTTACCACGCTGTGATCCTTTGTCAGATGCCCTGTCCACAGTAACGTTTAATAGTGACGGTTTTCATGACACAAAAGGGGCCAGACTATTTTCCTTCCAGGACAATATTTGAGGATATAGGTACACCACGGCGGTCACCGCTGATGGCCCAAACCACACCCACAATGCATTTACAGAGGTTTTATCAAAGTGTATTGTTTTCTCCTCCCTGGACTGTGAGAAGAGTCCCATAGCCAATTAAGTGACTTTCACCACTGAACCGAGGAATGACCAAAAGGATTAAGGTTTTAAATAATTAATTTTGATTAATTTGTTCTATTATTTAATTTTGATTAATTTTGATTAATTTTCATTGAGCGAGAGACACAAAATATTGAGATCGGCGCTTTGATAGCACAATCCATGAACCATTTTAGATTTAAAGGGTAGTTAATAGACCTACCTTTCTAGAAAGCAGATGTTTAGCCTACGAGAATAATACTGTCAATCAAACCTCGTAAAAAATGCATTCTTTCCTGTATACCCTTGATAGCTAGATCGGCAGATGAAAGAGTGAATCCACGTTCACGTTCTCATTAAATATTTCATTCAAGGTTTGAACAATGATGTACGGTCTACGGTAGCTAAGGTTGGATTTTCATCTACAGTATATATATCGTATACATAGACGGAGTCTATTATTTGAGCTAAGACTTCAGTAGTTATTCTCTAGTCCTTGGGTGAATGATGGCGGTGAAATGGATGCTCTTCTTGTTAGTATCTCAACATTACTGAAAGGTAAGCATTTGCATTTTATCCATATTATTTCTCCATATTATATGCCAATCTCATTATGAAAAACCTTTGAATATAATCTTCCTTTTACGAACAGAATGTTTCTGCTTAATGAGCGCCAAACGTGTCTTACTGAAGAAGTTACTTGACGACTACGAGTTCACCACGATGCGACCAGTCTACAACTAATCAAATATTACAGTGGTGGAGTTTATGTTGGTACTCACTCAAGTCATAGAGCTGGTAATATTCATCACATTGATTTAATTATTGAATTATTTTAAGTTTTCTCGAAAATCTACTCAAAATTGAAAGAAAAAAGACAAATGCGTACAATATTGTTATCTGAAACCTTTTACTTGGTTTGTCAGATAATGGTAACAAACATTCAAACATCCGTCTGTCTTGGGCCTTTCTAAAAAAAACTTGAAATGTATGTATAGTCTCTATTGTCACTACTTTCTCGTCATTTACACAAAAATAAGCTTAACCTTCCCTAGTCTTGGTTCAAGACTGTGTTTATATGATGTTTGTGATACACAATTCACTGCAGCACGCCTCACGAACCACCGCTATCGTGTAGAGATAGCAGCGTGTGGCGTTAGATTGTGTATCAAAAACATACAAACACAATCTTGAACCAAGACTAAACCTTCCCATGTTGATTTCTAATAAGCATACATGTACAAATTAGTTGATTCTTATTAAGTATAGATCGATTTACAGACATTTTACCAACTGTATATAATTTTTGCATTTTTAACTTGGGTCCTACTTTTCTCTTCTGGAGTGTGATGAATATTGAACTGTGAGAGGAGTCCGTTAGCCAATTAACATACCCCTATACGAAATACGTTGCTGTCCCCAATGATGAAATCTGGCTTCCACCACTGAACCGAGAAATGACCAAAATGATTAGGGATTTAAATAATTCATTTAATTTTGATTAATTTTGATTAATTTTCATAGAACGAGAGACACCAGACTATTGAGATCAGCGGTTGGATAATACAGGTAATCACTGATCCATTTCAAATTTGAATTTGTATTGACGTTTTGTCGTACGAAACTCATACGAAATAATTTCCCAGGATTTGTTGTAGCATGACCAACGCACAACCATTGAAGATTTCAGATAATTCGCTTAGTTTTTGTTATTAAACGGTTTGCACTCTCTTAAAGGCAGTTAATACCATCATCGAAAAGCAGATCTGATGTTTACGAGACTGACGCCATCAAACCTCGTTTAAAATGCATGTTCTTTCCCATGTTATACCCTACCTGCAGCAATGAACTGACGAGTTCATGAGCTGGGATCCTCAAGAACACAATGGAATAGAACGGTTGTTTGTGCACAAATCCAAGATTCAGTGACTAAAAATAATACATGCTAAGGTCATATTACCGTTGTTGCTGCATAAATGAGGCAATTTTCAGTTACTTTGTTCATCTTAAACTAGGACACCGATACCATGCACTGTTGAAGGTCTGCTCTGCTCGTGACAATACTGTCTCTAAAATACATTTACTTTGTTACCCTACCTGCAGAAATGGACTGACAAGTTTATGAGATGGGATCCTCAAGAACACAATGGAATAGAACGGTTGTTTGTGCACAAATCCAAGATATGGCTGCCAGATATAACACTATATAAAAAGTAAGTTAACAAACAAACATATATAATTATCATTCATTATGTTCAGATGTTCAGCATTATGGAGTAGGGTGAAGGGAGTCTTTATTTATTTATTTAAAAAAAAAAGTTTTCATGACAAAAGAACTTCACGCCATCACCCCTATGGACAACTCTGCAAAAGCAGAACGATCGCTAATAATACAGTTAAAGCATCAACGCTTCGTGACGCATGAAAAGTTTCAAACGCGTTGGGTATAGGTTGTGCGTTGGATATATGCCAGTGATGTAGATTTGTTGTCAAAAGTGGTGGGGATGATTTGAAATTCCAGTGACCACTCCTGAACCTCATCCCCACACTAACACCTCCCTAATGTCGAGTACTAATTGTTAAAAACAAATGCTCTTCTTTTCATTATTTGGTAACAATGTTACGCTCCACTGTAATATAAAATGCTACCGAGCAGTTATTTTTACTGAGGCAAAAAATATTAGGGGAGTGATTCTATGGACCATTCCCCTGGACAAAGTGTGTTTATACGCCCCCCTGCCCCACACACACACCCCGACACCCCGGGATTTACGCCCATGTTTAATGCGATTTCTTGCCAAACACATGCCAAAGTTCCCTAGTCACCACCAACACAAAACGTGTTGTAACGCTTTTTTGTTGGTATTCGTGTTTTCCTTTGATGCGATTGCAATCATTTATAAGGAAAATTCGAGGTATTTCAAATAACCCTTTTCCCTTTTCGTCGTGTTTTCCCGTTCCTTCAGTGTCGATAGGAATTTTGAAAGCTACAAAGATATTCCAGTCGTCGTCATGAGCAACGGCCTAATGAGATTTCCAACACCGGTCATTCTGAAAAGCTCTTGTCAGATCGACGCGCGTCTTTTCCCCTTCGACACACAGCTCTGCCAGCTGAAGTTTTCTTCATGGACATACAACGGAGCAGAGTTGGAACTCATGGGTTTAAGTGAATACTCTACTCACGATAAGTACATAGATGTCGGTGTCTGGGAGCTTCTTGGGGTTACGAGCCTTCCCAGCGAGACCGTCTACAATGGGAAACCCTTCAAGGAACTGACTTACTTCATCAAACTAAGAAGACAGCCCCTGTTCCACATTATCCACATAATCATCCCGTGTGTGCTGCTGTCACTTCTCAATCTCATGGTGTTTGTCTTACCCCCTGACTCAGGGGAGAAGATATCACTGGGTATGGCCAACCTGCTGTCGTTGGTTCTGTTCCAGCAGCTGATCAGTAACTCAGTTCCACCGATTTCAGATAAAGCACCTATCATTGGTAAGCCTTTTGTATGATAACCTTTTTATAAACGACTAATTGAAACGTACTACTTTCTCATTGCCAATGCCTCTGTTAATGGATCATTAGTAGTTAGTCCATAATTATCTGTAATTAGTAGCAGAATCGACAGTTCTGAGTTGGTGTTTGAAAATGAGTTGGTGTTTGAATATGAGTTGGTGTTTGAATATGAGTTGGTGTTTGAATATGAGTTGATGTTTGAAAGTATGCACACATTCACAAAATCAAATTTTGGGAAAATACAAGTTCATCGTGCGGTCTTTACAATTAGCGCAGGGGGACGTGGCCATTCAGCTCGGTATACAAAATAGAGCGCGCGCACACCAGTTTAGGAATCAGGCTCCATTGAATTAATTGATTAATGCCATTTTTTGCACTGCAGGGTACTTCTTTGCTCCTATGGTTGTCCTTTCGTGTAGCTCAGTCATTTGCACCGTGGTCGTACTCAACCTGTTTTATCGCGACGATCGGCACCCCATACCTAGCTGGGTCAAGTACGTCATGGTCAAACTACTCGTCAGGTTGGTTGGTTACCAATCCTGAAAGAAAACCGCCAAATAACTGGGAATCTGGACAAGATCCGGACAGGTTTCAATGTACAGGATCAGACACGGTGGAGCCAGAGGCAATTGCAATGGCCGGCAATGTTGGGGATGGACCGCCGTCAAAACCACCTTTCAGACGGGTTGGAGATTCGGAAGATAGCCACAGACCGACTGACAACAGCATCAATGATATCAACGTCAGCCAACCATCCCGTGAAGTCACCTACTCTGGGGCCGTTGACTCTCCTGATCGGGCAGATACTCTCGTCTGGAAGGACGTGGCGCTGGTGATTGACCGAGCAGCATTGATCTTGTCAACAGTTGCAACTTTAACCTCAATTGTCTTTACTGTTTCATATTTCATTTCGGTGTTTAATAAAGATAATTCAACTTAGGTACGGTACCTCCCTGCGTCCGCCCTGACTGCCATGAACACTTTTGAGGACATTTTAGGGGACACGAATAGAAAAATAATATCTTAATTTGCCTGTAAGATCAGGCAAAGTTATGGCAGAAGGTAATGAATAAATGACTCTACAAATATAACTATTTAATTATACAAATATAATTATTATAATTATGTGTATATATTAAATATGTATAAATTATGCTTTTTTCCTTACGTGGATTATTTGATTATTCTTTAAAGTAAACGTTTATTGTTGGTAGGAAGTTTCAAAACACGAATGGCACACTGAACTATCATTTTTATGTCAGTGAACTTGATTCATTCATTATCCCAGCAATACTGTAATAATTCAATTCATTTGTTTTGTAGAAGTAACAAAATGAAGCCAGCAATCTAATAAAATATTTTACTTACTGTCAATAAATTGTATAACTGTCCTTTGTTCTGTGTAGTAATTCTTAGGAGATTTTTGTACGAGATCTTGTCACCCGTCCTGTATACTTTGTATAATACACAATATTATTTGTAAAATGCTGGGTAACCTTGTAATATAACTTTTGCCAACATTACCAATGTATCATTTTTTCTTTAATCTGAATGTTTCAAACACGTGACTTTTTGCTGGATTAGTAGGACTGGGTGACTCCGGGAGGTCATTGGAATTCTACATTTTTTTCACTCCCTCTCTCGCTCCTTATACACCAATACACCATTGGGTGTGCCAAGAGTTTTTTTTTAAATATCTCCAGAACGCTCTGTCCGATCACGCTGAAAAATCAATGATAATGGGTGTTCATGGTTGCCATGGCAACCGTTTATTAACAGGTCCAATTGAATTTTCACTTTTTTGTTAAAAATATTAGATTTTTGATACTGTTAAACATTCAATATGGGTTTTGGGGTTTGTTGTCAATTTTTAAACTCTGAACTGGACAATAGTGAGTCATGTTACCACTTCCAATGCATTCTGGGAATCCAATATGGCTGCCATTACGTTTAAATTAAATAAATTCTTTTTTTCCCCAAAAACCTGATTTTTAAAAGGTTTAAAAAATTGTTTTGCTCAGTGTATAAATTTATGTCAACGGTAGTACCGTGGATGTTATTATATCTGCCTTTATTGTACTTTTGGTTAAAAACTCACCCAATTTTGGGTCAAAATATTTAAAACATAATGTTTTTGGAACAAATTGACCCAAAATATTGCTTATAACGCCCTCTAATGGTATTGTAAATGTTGTCGCATTGTTGCCTGTACTGAAGACAACATTTGTGCTAAATTTCATGGCTAACGGGCAAAAAATAAAGGGAAGTTATGGGAAAAATACTATTTTGACCAAAAATGAAGAGAAAATTACTGGAAATGGGTATAGCGCCACCTAACGGTGACCTATGAAAGTTTTCAAACCCTCATTTGATAGATCGCGTCAAACCGAACATGTCTAAGAATCTTTCATGAAAATCAGCTATTGAATACAGAAAATACGGAGGGGGCACAATGAGGCCCCCAGGTCTGAGAAAAGGGTTAATGGGCGCATTTTGATCACATCGGCTGTTCGCCCCTGGAGATCTTTCGTTTTTTATATCGCATCGCGCGCACACGGTTAATTGCACGCACGCAAAATTATGTTTTCGTTCAACCACACACACGATAAAATTAATGGTTTTATATTGGGATACTTTGAGGTTTGTTATTTACTCGCTTTCTCGGTCTCGATCCTGACATTATTATCATAGGCTAATGATTGGTCGGCTTTATAAACACGTCGGTTCACTTAAATGTTAAGTCATTATTGACTTAGGTCATAATTTCTTTTAATGTGTCCCTTTAACGCTTTCGTAATTAACCGTGTACTTCGGTGCGATATTAAAACGAAAGATCTCCAGGGCAGACATCCGAAGTGATCAAAACTCCGATATTAACAAAGATGATGTACGGTACGGTCTGAGGTAGTTGAGCTATAGTCCTCTGCGATAGTTTTGCTATAGTCCTTGAGTGAATGATGGCGGTGAAAAGGATGCTCTTCTTGTTGGCATCTGCGACATTTCTGAGAGGTAAGTTGTTATATATTATTTACTAATGCCAATCTCGACATACAGTCCACAGCATTCGATGTTTGTAGGTTCATAAAATAATGCCCGTGTAGCTAAATCCTGGTTCAACCTAAATGTGTTTTGTTTGCAAATAATCATTCGCGCGACTCTTGGGTTTTGACATGACATTTCGCTTCACAATCGCAATCACGTAAAATAGATAGGTTTACCCTACCGAGTTTACACTATGTCTGTTCTAGATAATTATTCGTTCATTTGATAATCTGCATGGTAATACCAAGGTGTATCTTCCTCATTAAATATAAACATATGTGATGTGTTATACCGACATCAGACAGAATTTATATGAAACCTTTAAAAAAGCAATATAAGGCAATAGCCTCTGTTAATGGATCATTAGTAGTTAGTCCATAATTATCTGTAATTAGTAGCAGAATCGACAGTTCTGAGTTGGTGTTTGAAAATGAGTTGGTGTTTGAATATGAGTTGGTGTTTGAATATGAGTTGGTGTTTGAATATGAGTTGATGTTTGAAAGTATGCACACATTCACAAAATCAAATTTTGGGAAAATACAAGTTCATCGTGCGGTCTTTACAATTAGCGCAGGGGGACGTGGCCATTCAGCTCGGTATACAAAATAGAGCGCGCGCACACCAGTTTAGGAATCAGGCTCCATTGAATTAATTGATTAATGCCATTTTTTGCACTGCAGGGTACTTCTTTGCTCCTATGGTTGTCCTTTCGTGTAGCTCAGTCATTTGCACCGTGGTCGTACTCAACCTGTTTTATCGCGACGATCGGCACCCCATACCCAGCTGGGTCCAAGTACGTCATGGTCAAACTACTCGTCAGGTTGGTTGGTTACCAATCCTGAAAGAAACCGCCAAATAACTGGGAAATCTGGACAAGATCCGGACAGGTTTCAATGTACAGGATCAGACACGGTGGAGCCAGAGGCAATTGCAATGGCCGGCAATGTTGGGGATGGACCGCCGTCAAAACCACCTTTCAGACGGGTTGGAGATTCGGAAGATAGCCACAGACCGACTGACAACAGCATCAATGATATCAACGTCAGCCAACCATCCCGTGAAGTCACCTACTCTGGGGCCGTTGACTCTCCTGATCGGGCAGATACTCTCGTCTGGAAGGACGTGGCGCTGGTGATTGACCGAGCAGCATTGATCTTGTCAACAGTTGCAACTTTAACCTCAATTGTCTTTACTGTTTCATATTTCATTTCGGTGTTTAATAAAGATAATTCAACTTAGGTACGGTACCTCCCTGCGTCCGCCCTGACTGCCATGAATTTTGAGGACATTTTGGGGACACGAATGAAGAAATAATATCTTAATTTGCCTGTAAGATCAGGCAAAGTTATGGCAGAAGGTAATGAATAAATGACTCTACAAATATAACTATTTAATTATACAAATATAATTATTATAATTATGTGTATATATTAAATATGTATAATTAGTGCTTTTCCTTACGTGGATTATTTGATTATTCTTTAAAGTAAACGTTTATTGTTGGTAGGAAGTTTCAAAACACGAATGGCACACTGAACTATCATTTTATGTCAGTGAACTTGATTCATTCATTATCCAATACTGTAATAATTCAATTCATTTGTTTTGTAGAAGTAACAAAATGAAGCCAGCAATCTAATAAAATATTTTACTTACTGTCAATAAATTGTATAACTGTCCTTTGTTCTGTGTAGTAATTCTTAGGAGATGTTTGTACGAGATCTTGTCACCCGTCCTGTATACTTTGTATAATACACAATATTATTTGTAAAATGCTGGGTAACCTTGTAATATAACTTTTGCCAACATTACCAATGTATCATTTTCTTTTAATCTGAATGTTTCAAACACGTGACTTTTTGCTGGATTAATAGGACTGGGTGACTCCGGGAGGTCATTGGAATTCTACATTTTTTTCACTCCCTCTCTCGCTAATTTACACCACTGGGTGTGCCAAGAGTTTTTTTTTTAAATATCTCCAGAACGCTCTGTCCGATCACGCTGAAAAATCAATGATAATGGGTGTTCATGGTTGCCATGGCAACCGTTTATTAACAGGTCCAATTGAATTTTCACTTTTTTTTGTCAAAATATTAGATTTTTGATACTGTTAAACATTCAATATGGGTTTTGGGGTTTGTTGTCAATTTTAAACTCTGAACTGGACAATAGTGAGTCATGTTACCACTTCCAATGCATTCTGGGAATCAATATGGCTGCCATTACGTTTAGAATTAAATAAATTCTTTTTCCCCAAAACCTGATTTTAAAAGGTTTAAAAATTGTTTTGCTCAGTGTATAAATTTATGTCCTTCAACGGTAGTACCGTGGATGTTATTATATCTGCCTTTATTGTACTTTTGGTTAAAAACTCACCCAATTTTGGGTCAAAATATTTAAAACATAATGTTTTTGGAACAAATTGACCCAAAATATTGCTTATAACGCCCTCTAATGGTATTGTAAATGTTGTCGCATTGTTGCCTGTACTGAAGACAACATTTGTGCTAAATTTCATGGCTAACGGGCAAAAAATAAGGAAGTTATGGGAAAAATACTATTTTTGACCAAAAATGAAGAAAATTACTGGAAATGGGTAGCGCCACCTAACGGTGACCTATGAAGTTTTCAAACCCTCATTTGATAGATCGCGTCAAACCGAACATGTCTAAGAATCTTCATGAAAATCAGCTATTGAATACAGAAAATACGGAGGGGCACAATGAGGCCCCAGGTCTGAAAAAGGGTTAATGGGCGCATTTGATCACATCGGCTGTTCGCCCCTGGAGATCTTTTCGTTTTTATATCGCATCGCACACGGTTAATTGCACGCACGCAAAATTATGTTTTCGTTCAACCACACACGATAAAAATTAATGGTTTTTATTGGGATACTGAGTTTGTTATTTACTCGCTTTCGGTCTCGATCCTGACATTATTATCATAGGCCTAATGATTGGTCGGCTTTATAAACACGTCGGTTCACTTAAATGAAGTCATTATTATGACTTAGGTCATAATTTTTAATGTGTCCTTTTAACGCTTTCGTAATTAACCGTGCGCGGTGCGATATTAAAACGAAAGATCTCCAGGGCAGACATCCGAAGTGATCAAAATCGATATTAACAAAGATGATGTACGGTACGGTCTGAGGTAGTTGAGCTATAGTCCTCTGCGATAGTTTTGCTATAGTCCTTGAGTGAATGATGGCGGTGAAAAGGATGCTCTTCTTGTTGGCATCTGCGACATTTCTGAGAGGTAAGTTGTTATATATTATTTACTAATGCCAATCTCGACATGCAGTCCACAGCATTCGATGTTTGAGTTCATAAAATAATGCCCGTGTAGGCTAATCCTGGTTCAACCCCAAAATGTGTTTAGCTGTTGCAAATAATCATTCCGCGACTCTTGGGTTTTGACATGACATTTCCTTCACAATCGCAATCACGTAAAATAGATAGGTTTACCCTACCGAGTTTACACTATGTCTGTTCTGAATAATTATTCGTTCATTTGATAATCTGCATGGTAAAACCAAGGTGTATCTTCCTCATTAAATATAAACATATGTGATGTGTTATACCGACATCAGACAGAATTTATATGAAACCCTTAAATAAAAGCAATATAAGGCAATATTATTCTTCTGTGTAATGCCCGTTGCTAGGGGAAAATGAAGTACCTTTATAAGAAGTTAATTACTAAATTATACCACATGAAACTTGTTACTTTAAAGGGCAATAACTCCGTTTTGATTTTAAGTAAAGGATAAATTAAAAATTCCACTTTTGCACATCCAATTAAAATAAGGAAGCTATCATTGTAAAGCTGAAAGATCTCTACTGTCACTGCCAATAACCAATTTAATTTTGATTTCTTGCCCAAATGTGTCTGATTTCGGTTGAACACATCACATATAAGTATTATAGGACCACCGCATTGACGAAAGTAAATGTTTAACACACTGCGGCCATCTTTGTCAGATGCCCTGTCCACAGTATATGTTGTTAGTGATGATTTTTCATGACACAAAGGGACCAGACTATTTTCCTTCCAGCCTCGGTTTGGTCACATAGATATGTATAGATGAAAAACAAGATGGCTGAGCCGTGATAAAGTCTATAAAGTGGACAATATTTGAGAATATAATCCTCCTTTATGAACAGAATATCTCTGCGAAATGAACAACATGTGTTACTGAAGAAGTTGCTTGAAAACTACGAGTTCACCACGATGCGACCAGTCCACAGCGAATCAAATACTACAGTGGTGGAATTTTTGTTGGTACTCAGTCAAGTCATAGAGCTGGTAATTTTTATCACATTGATTTAATTATTGAATCTTAAAAATCTACTCAAAATTGAAATTAAAAAAATGCGCACCGTACCAAACATTCAAACATGTTGTTCCGTCTGTCTTGGGCCTTTTTGTTACTTTCTAAAAATGTGAAATGTGTGTATAGCTTAAAGGTCCTGTGAAGGTGTATTTACCAAACTTTATTTTTGGTGCTGTTATATTGATTGGTATGAATTAAAACAATATTAAATGTTTTTTTTAATTGAGTGGATTATTAATGGTTTATATAATAATAATCAAAAATTGACCCCAATTGTCGTAGTTTTAACGAAACGTTCGTGACGTTACACAAAGGCAGAGAAGTTCTATACATTAGAGCGGAGATAGGCGGTATGTGGTTTGGTGCCAGACTTTGATAGGGTAATAAACACTAAGCCACATTGTATCATAGATTGAATGGAGTGAAGACTTAACTCATATTGACCTAAAGGATTTAAGCTTTACAAAACATGCTGGCAACGTGTTTACGCAAGACTTGCACTCGAACAGCGATATCCCAGCCACCGATGTACCGTGAAACGCAGCAACCCTATCATGCGGTCGGAACGCCACCGAAGGCAATGCTAACATTACGGTGTTATGCATGGGAGTTATACTAAATGGCCACTTACCCCGAGTCTTTCTCGCTTTAAAAGCACCTCTCTTCTTCGTTGGAGCCTTCCCAGCTTTTACTTAGCAGGAATATCGTTGGAATTGCATCTGGTAGCAATTGGCCTTATAAGCCATACCGAACTGGCTGTGAAGGCCCCGTTCAAAGCATGTCTGCTCGAAGTGTGCACTTTATAAGAATGAGTGTTCGTCGGTCCCGACCACTTCGCTCTGGTCAGCTTGACTTTAGCTGTCCAAATACGTCTGTATTTTGGATCAGACGGAAATCGGTGTGAACTAACACTGTCTTTGGGTGTTGCTGCAACCTGCAGCGACACTACCTCCGATGGTACATTATCGAAAAAGCCAATAAGCTTCAAACCTGACATGAGAAAACTTTAGGAAACTTTTCTCTGGCAACACTCATGCAGTGGTGCGCTGTATACGACGCATACTTGGGCAAAGCAAGTGCATGTGGATCGCGGATCGGGAATCATATCAGTGTGCGTCAACGAATTTTATGTCTAATGAGGGGATATGGGCGTGTCGAAAATTTCACCCCCTAAATTTAAACATTAATATTTTTATGGTATAAACGTGAGGGTAAAATTACAAATGACAAATATATGTTCCAGTAGGCATACTATTGGTATACAATGAAAAAAAACTCCTGTTTCATAGGACCTTTAACAGCCTCCCAATGTAGATTTCTTTTATAGTATGGGTCTACATGTACATATAGCTAGATTCTGCATTAAGTATGCATGCATTTACAGACATTTTGACAAATGTTTATACTGGCATTTTAACTTACTTACTTTCTTTTCTGGAGTGTGATGAATATTGGACTGTGGAAGCGAGTCCGTTAGCCATGATTAAGAGACTCCTATACGAAATACGTTGCTGTCCCTAATGACGGCAAAATACCAGCTTCATCACTGAACCGAGAAATGACCTAAAAGGGATTAGTGATTTAAATAATTAATTTTTTGATTAATTTGTTCTATTCTTTAATTTTGATTAATTTGATTAATTTTCATAGAACGAGACGACACGCAAACTGTTGAGATCGGCGCTTGGATAGTACAGGTAAGACAGATGTAAATTTGTACTCAAGCATTTTCCTCGGAAATATCAACAACTCATACAACGGAATAATTTCTCAGGATTTTTGTAGCATTACGATCTCACAAATAAGTAAGATTTAAGATGATAATTCGTTTATTATTTGTGTTGTTTTGGTTATTAAAATTAATGCTTAGCACTTTAACTCTGTCAGGCCTGGGGGGCGGAGGGAACAATGTGCCCAATAATATCTCCAGAACGCTTTGACCGATCACGCCGAGTATTCTTTAGGACCCCCTCATGCCAAAATCAACGTTAATGGGTGGTCATGGTTTGCCATCGCAACCGTTTATTTTGAACAGGTTTCAATTTTTGTGTAAAAATATATTTTTGTTTTTATTTTGTCATCTTTCAAACTCTGAACTGGACAATATTGAGTCATGGCATGACCACTTCAATGAATTCGGGAATCCAATATGGCCTAACCATTACGTTTAAATGTTTTGTCGCCAAAACATGAGTTTTCGTGGTTTTTCAGATTTGTGTGCTGCTAATCATTATATTAATAGGAATAGTACCACGGATATTATTATGTTGCCTCCTTGATTGTACTTTTGGTAAAATGCCAATTTTGGGTCATGTTTTGAGAACAAAATGACAAAACTTTAGAGTTATGATCTAGGAGTGACGTCAACATTGTTGCTTATTACTAGAAGACAACATCTGTGCCAATTTCCACAGCCAACGGTTTTGATGAAAATTAAGGGGAAAACGAAAAGAAACGTTTTCATGGCCTCATTCGATAGAATCGTATCAAACTGAACACACCTACGAAGCTTTCAGGACAATCGGCACCAGCAGAATAAGGCCGAAGAACCTCGTTCAAACCTCTTTAAAATTTACTTTATTACCCTCACTCTGCAAGCAATGGACTGGATGAGTTTAAGTGAGATGTGGGATCCTCAAAGAACACCAATGGAATAGAACAGTTGTTTGTTACACAAATCAAAGATATGGACTGCCGGATATAACACTACAATAAAAGTAAGTTCACAAAAATGTTGGGCACAATGTGGGGACATTTTTGGGAATTGATTATGTTTTGTGAAACAAATCAATATAATGGTTGGCACAAAAATTATTTTCAAAATGTAATATAAGGTGCCGTCACCGAGGAGTTGATTTTACTGGGGCGAAAAAGTGTGTGTGAATGGGGGGCGGGAGGGGTGATTCCATGGACCATTCCCCTGGACAAAAAGTGGGGTATATGCCGTACACCCCTTTCCCCATCTCCCCGGGATTTACGCCCATGTTTAATGTGATTTCGATGAACTCTCGCCGAAGTCTCCCGGTCACCATCAACACAAATGATAAATCAATAAGGTGTTGTAACGCTTTTTTCTTTTGCATTTGATGCGGTGCTACATTTATGAAATGAAAAAAGTATTATTATTAAGTATTGAAAAGTATTTTTGGGTAACCTTTCTTTCTTGTTTTCCCCGTTCTTGCAGTGTCGATAGGAATTTTGAAGCTTCTAAAGATATTTCAATTATCGTCGGCAGCAACGGCTCTAATGAGATTTTGGAAACACCGGCCATTCTGAAAAGCTCTTGCCGGATCGACGTGCGTCTTTCGCCCTTCGACACACTGGCTTTCTGCCGGTTGAAGTTTTCATCATGGGCGTACTCTGGAGCCGAGATGGATCTTCAGGAGTTACGCGCGGAATCTCAGTAAAGATTTTTACACTGGATGTCGGTGTCTGGGAGCTTGTTAACATCAAGGTACTTGAAGCGAGACTGTCTACCTCAGGGATACCATTCCGGAACTGACTTACTCCATCATCAAACTAAGAAGACAACCCCTGTTCCACACTGTCGGAATAATCATCCCATGTGTGCTGCTGTCCTTCTCAATCATGGTGTTTGTTCTACCCCTGACTCAGGGGAGAAGATATCACTTTGGCCAACCTACTGTCGGGGTTAAGCCCTGTTCCAGCAACTGATCAGTAACTCATTTCCACCGATTTCAGATAAAAGCACCACCTATCATTGGTAAGTCTTTTGTGGGATAGTTTTTTTAAAACACGACCCACTTATTGAACAAGTCTTTGACACGTATGTGGTCCAATGTCGCTTATAATACATCCCTCAGTAGAGAGTCTCAGCCCAAGGTCAAACCTGGCTATTTTTTCTGCAGTAAGGCTTTGTCCACATATTTATTGCCCTATTACACCCTGTGCCCCCACTTTTCGAGACACAGGATCCAGCCCTGTCAGTTCCGTGCACATCGGCGCACTCTAGATGAAGTGGAATTGCCAAATTTTGGGAACAATTTACAGCGCTTTATTTTATTATCTATATACGTAACAAAAAGTACGTGGTGACGCATCATTGCAGTTATGTTTTAATACCGTGATTATTAGTAATGATGTACACACCTAACTAAAGATCACTTCTTTCTGGCATCACATCCTTCCTCACCCTCTCCAAATATTATTCCTTTTCTATGCTTTTGAAACATTACTGCATTGATGAGTTTGTTTTATATAGTGGTTACCAAATGAGTTTTTATTCGACCATTCATTTAAATTACTTTGTATTAAGACACTTCTGTTGTCCTTTAACACTTGAATGTAAAATGGTTCACATTTGAGTGCTAAACAGTGATCTACAAAATAGCTGCGTAGTAAATAATTGCCCTCTTGAGGCCATGAAAGGAGCCAAATATATAACGCAGAACTTTGCTTGTGCAAGAAAGAGCTCTTGCGCGCACACCGACCTGGCAGGCTCCATTGAAATAATTGTATTACCAAAATTTTATTTGTACCGCAGGGTACTTCTTTGCTCTATGGTTGTCCTTTCATTGTAGCTCTGTCATTTGCACCGTGGTCTGTTAGTAAAACCCTGTTTTATCGCAGACGATCTGGCGCCCCATACCCCAACTGGGTCCAAGTACGTCGTGGTCAACTACTACATCAATCAGGTTGGTTGGTTACCAATCCTGGAAAGAAACGCCAAATAACCCAAATCCGGACAAAGATCCGGACATAGTTTCAATGTCCAGGATCCAGACACCGAGGTGGAGCCAGAGGCGATTGCGATGACTGGCATTGTTGAAAACAAAACCACCTTACAGACGGGTGAGAGATTTCGATTAATAGCCACAAACCGATTACCCAGGAACATGATATCAACGCCAGGCAACCATCCGTGAAGTCACACCTACTCTGGGGCTGTTGACTATCCTGATCGGGCACATACCCTCGTCTGGAAGGACGTGGCGCTGGTGACTGACCGAGCAGCATTGATCTTGTATTAACAGTTGCAACTTTAACCTCAATTGTCGTTGCTGTTTCATATTTTTATTTCGGTGTAATGAAGATAAAATTCAACTTAAGAACTTCGCCACTCCTGCGACCGACGTCCGTTTCCGTCTGGTTCCCTGACTGCTCACGCCAGGCCTCGTTTTTGATTCATGTGGTTTATTGAAACTAAAATGGCCCGCTCCTTGAACAGGGTGCATGATGGGAACTTATATTTTAAATCACCGTTTGTTGTTTTCGCAAAAAGGTTTGTTTATTTATATATAACCGCGTTCGTTTTATGTGCATCTGCTATGGAACAGTTAATTCCAACATAGGTTTATAACTTATTGGGACACGCATGCATAATGAAACTTTAAAAATATTGTTGGGGATCTTGTCTTATTTCAATAGTGAAATGTGTACAACATTATTAATATGTATTGGTAAAAACGTATTACGGGGTATGCTCACTCCTTTGTAAATCAATGTAGAGTATATATGGCCTAGATTAGAACAACCAACCAGTGAAAGTTTCAGCTTATTACGTTGTTTAGTTAACAAGATAATAGTGAAAATACATTCAGATCTTTGTTATAATTTATGTTCTAAAATAAGAATTAAAGGAAAGAAATACGTTAAGACATACAAGTACAGTCATTTTCCACAAGCACGTGAGCACTTTGGATTAGTTAAACAATAGGCATACTTTTATCTATTACCTTATTTTGAGGGAGTGGAGACATTTCCAAAAAGGTCTAGGAATAGGGAAAACAGAAATCGGTGTTTTTACAGCAGTGACAACAATTGACAACTGTACAAAGCTATACCTCCCTCGGTTTGACCTTAAGGCGATTTATGTCATGGTGTCACCATTCTGATCACCAATTCTAATGTTTTATCTGGCCATGTTTAAAGGAAGGTTTTTGGTAATATACGTTTAGATATCCCAAACCCCTGGAGTTTTCAAAAAATATATTATAAAAATTCCACTTTTTAAGTGTATAAGTTTCTAGTTCCCCTAGTTTTAAGTGGGTCAAGCAGATTCGCCGGTTTGGATTAGGTCCACTTTCAAAAATCATTCCGCCGCCGTTGAGACTGGAATTAATTTCAGCTCATATGCCAGTCTTCTCACCTTCTTGAAGCCTTACACAATATATAACAATCTGGAATGCATCTACATAATTAAAACACAGTTCCTCAATTGTAGCCATAATGGTTTCACATCATACTTAACAGCAGTACAGAATGTAAATAATAAATTTATAATTTCAGTAATGGAGTTTTCTGGAGCGCTAGTCATGGCTTGATAACTTCATGCCAGTATTGCCAGACCGAATACATGTAAAGACATACAATGTGCAAATTGGTATCAACCAGTTTGAACTGGAATGAATAGACACTGAATAAAAAATGGTGGTCTAGTACCAAGACACTTCATAATCCCAACCCTGATAATCTTTTTACTGACATGTACATTGGGTGACAGCCTATTTCTACCTTCAAGCATGCCAAGCAATTTCTACAAACACTGAAACTATATTAATTGGAGAAATTTTAATCTCCCAAACTATGTGTATGTATTATTTCGATTAAACCCTTTATAACCTTATCAGGTTTATATCCCGATCTACACATAGAATGCTAGAAACCAGAATTCACTTTATTATAATAAAATCGACATTACGCAAATAAGCCTACACTTTTTCAGAACTGGTAACATTGTTTCCATTGCCAATAGTGTACAAAGTATGTTGGATATGTTATAATGTACTGCATTTCCCCCTATTAAATTCGTTGATACAACATCTTATCCTTCTCAGATTAATATCCAGCTGATGTGTCTCTCAAAGTTTTAATCTCATTAAATTCAGGCATTTATTACCATAATGCCACAAACTAAAAAGAAGTGAAATCATGTACCAATTGGACGATATTAAATCAATGTACATGACAAGAGGCAGAACAACAATTTGATCGGTAAAACTTGTAGCTTTTGCATGGTGAGGAGGATAAGTAAGACTAATGCGGTGACACCATGTGAAATTCTCAGTTGAGTGAAGTAATTGGTTCTGAAAAGAACCGGAGAACACAACACTATGTGTAGCAATTTATCAGAAAATCGGGTACAAATCCAATAACGATTGTGGCTTATTCAAAAAAGACGTGGGATTTATTATGCATGGATGCATATTGGTGTTACGGAGAAGAAATGTGAAGGGAAAAAACCTATAGCTAGATCGGCAGATGAAATGGCCGATGGATCCGCGCTCACTTTCGCATTAAATATTTCATTCAAGGATGATAATATGGGTCTGCGGTAGTTTTGCTATAGTCATTGGCAGGTGAATGATGGCAGTGAAGTGAATGCTCTTCTTGTTGGCGTCTGCGACATGCTCAGAGGTAGTTTCATATTAAATGAGACTGACATTGGTAGTAATATATAACGTGTTACCTGACCAATGTCCGTCTCGATATAAATCACTGACATTTGATGTGTGTAGGTTTATAACTGCCCGTGTAGAGCTAAAGCCTGGTTCGAGCCCAAAATGTAGCTCTTGCAAATAATCATTCGTACGGCTCTTGGGTTTGACGCATGACACTTCAACTTCATATGTCGCGTTTCCTATATAGATGTCCAAGAATTGAACCGGCGTTTAGGCGGTTTTCTGTTTCCTCTCGGACGAAACAAATTCACAGTAAAATTGATAGATGGTGTACTAGTTTTATACTATGTATGTTCTAGACAATTATTCGTTAATTTGATAATCTGCATGTTAATATTAAAGCTGTATCTTCCCCAATTAAATATTAACATATAAGTACTATTAATAGCGCAACTGCATTGACGAAAGTAAATATTTACCACGCTGTGATCCTTTGTCAGATACCCTGTCCACAGTAACGTTTAATAATGACGGTTTTCATGACACAAAAAGGGCCGAACTATTTTCCTTCAGGACAATATTTGAGGATATAGAGCTACACCACGGCGGTCACCGCTGATGGCCCAAACCACACCCACAATGCATTTGCAGGGTTTTTATCAAAAGTGTATTGTTTTCTCCTCTCCTGTGGACTGAGAAAGGTCCATAGCCAATTAAAACTTTCACCACTAGACGAGGAGGAATGACCAAAAAGGATTAGGTTTTTAAATAATTAATTTTGATTAATTTGTTCTATTATTTAATTTTTGGATTAATTTTGATTAATTTTTCATTGAGCGAGAACACAAAATATTGAGATCGGCGCTTTGATAGCACAATCCATGAACCATTTTGGGATTTAAGGTAGTTAATAGACCTGCAACCCTTTCTAGAAAGCAGATGTTTAGCCTACGAGAAATATACTGTCGAATCAAACCTCGTAAAAATGCATGTTCTTTTCTGTATACCCTTGATAGCTAGATCGGCAGATGAAAGGGGTGAATCCACGTTCACGTTCTCATTAAAATGTTCATTTCAAGGGTTTTGAACAATGATGTACGGTCTACGGTAGCCAAGGTTGGATTTTTCATCTACCAGTATATATATCGTCGCCAGCCACATAGAGCAGGAGTCCTATTATTTGAGCTAAAGACTTCCAGTAGTTATTCTCTGGTCCTTGAGTGATATGATGGCGGTGAGATGGATGCTCTTCTTGTTGGTATCTGCAACATTACTGAAGGTAACGTTGCATTTATCCATATCATATTTCTCCATGGCCTGTACCAATCTCATTATGAAAAAAAACAACTTTGAGAATATAATCTTCCTTTTTTTGAACAAGAATGTTTCTGCTTAATGAGCATAAACGTGTCTTACTGGAAGAAGTTGCTGACGACTACAGAGTTCACCACGATGCGACCAGTCTGTACAACGAATCAAATACTACAGTGGTGGAGTTTATGTTGGGTACTCACTCAGAGTCATAGAGCTGGTAATATTGTCACATTGATTTAATTATTGAATTATTTTAAAGTTTCTCGAAAAATCTACTCAAAATTGAAGAAAAAGACAAATGCGTACCAATATTGTTATCTGAAAACCAGCACACTTTGTTTGTCAGACATATTGGTACCAAACATTCAAACATCCGTCTGTCTTGGGCCTTTCTTTAAAAAACTTGAAATGTATGTGTAGTCTCTATTGTCACTTTACTTTCTCGTCATTTTACAAAAAAATCTTAACCTTCCCTGGTCTTTGGTTCAAGAGCTGTGTGTTTATATGATGTTTGTGATACATGATTCACTGCAGCACGCCTCACAGAACCACCGCTATCGTGTAGAGATAGCAGCGTGTGGCGTTAGATGGGTGTATCAAAAACATCACAAATCAATCTTGAGACCAAAACTTACTTCCAGTTGATTTCTTATAGGCATACATGTACAAATTAGTTGATTCTTATTAAGTATAGAATCGATTTACAGAACATTTTACCAACTGTATATAATTTTTGCATTTTAACTTGGGTGCTACTTTTCTCTTCTGGAGTGTGGATGAATATTGAACTGCAGGAGAGGGTCCGTTAGCCAATTAACATACCGGTACCCTAGCGAAATACGTTGCTGTCCCCAATGATGAAATCTGGCTTCCCACCCACTGAACCGAGAAATGACCAAAAATGATTGGGGATTTAAATAATTCATTTAATTTTGATTAATTTTTGATTAATTTTCCATAGAACGAGAGACACCCAATTTATTGAGAGATCAGCGGTTGGACGTAGGTAATCACTGATCCATTTCAGAATTTAGATTTACCATTGACGTTTTTGTCATGCACGAAACTCATACGAAATAATTTCCCAGGATTTTTGTAGCATGACCAACACACAACCATTGAAGATTCTGAGATAATTCGTTTAGTTTTGTTATTAAAGCGGTTGCACTCTCTTTTTAAGGCAGTTAATACAATCATCGAAAAAGCAGATCTGATGTTTACAGAGACTGTGTAATAAAACCTTGTTTAAAATACATGTTCTTTCCCATGTTATACCCTACCTGCGGCAATTGAACTGACGAGTTCATGAGCTGGGATCCTCAAGAACACAATGGAATAGAACGGTTGTTTGTGGCACAAATCCAAGATTCAGTGACTACAAATAATACACATGCTAAGGTCATAATTTTACCGTTGTTGCTGCATAAATGAGGGCAATGATTTTCAGTTACTTTGTTCATCTTAAACTAGGACACCGATACCATGCACTGTTGAAGGTCTGCTCTGCTCATTGACAATACTGTCTCTAAAAATGCATTTACTTTTGTACCCTACCTGCAAAGAAATGGACTGACGAGTTTTGTAATGGGATCCTCAAGAACACAATGGAATAGAACGAGTTGTTTGTGCTAAATCGAGATATGGCTGCCGGATATAACACTATATAAAAAGTAAGTTAACAAACAAACATATATAATTATCATTTATTACTGTTCGGAGTGTTCAACATTATGGAGTAAGGGTGAAGGAGTCTTTGTTGTTATTATTAAAAAAAGTTTTCATGACAAAAGAACTTCACCATCACCCTATGGACAACTCTGCAAAAAGCAGAACGATCGCTAATAATACAGTTAAAAGCATCAACCTTTCGTGACGCGAGAAAGTTTCAAACGCGTTGGGTATGGGTTGTGCGTTGGATATATGCCAGTGATGTAGATTTATTTGTCAAAAATGGTGGGGATGATTTGAAATTCAAATGACCACTTCTAGAACCTCATCCCCACTGCACCTCCTATGTCGAGAGTACTAATTGTTAAAAACAAATGCTCTTCTTTTTCATTATTTGGTAACCAATATGTTACGCTCCACTTTAATATAAAATGCTACCGAGCAGTTATTTTTACTGAGGCAAAATATATTGGGAGTGATTCTATGGACCATTCCCTGGACAGGTGTCGTTTATACGCCCCCCCCACACCACACACCCCGACACGGGATTTACGCCACATGTTTAATGCGATTTTCTTGCCAAACACATTGCCAAAGTTCCCTAGTCTCCACCAACACAAAACGATATTGTAACGCGCTTTTTGTTGGTGATGTCGTCAATTTCCTTTGATGCGATTGCAATCATTTATAAGAAAATTCGAAGATTTTCAAATAACCTTTCCTTTTCGTGTTTTCCCGTTCGTTCGGTGTCGATAGGGAATTTTGAAAGCTTCAAGATATTTCCGGTCGTGGTCAGGAGCAACGGCCGCGTAATAGGATTTCCAGCACCGGTCATTCTGAAAGCTCTTGTCCAGATCGACGCGTCTTTCCCTTCGACACACAACTCTGCCAGCTGAAGTTTTCTTCATGGTTTCAACGGAGCAGAGTTGAAACTCAGAGAGGGGTTTAAGGTGAATACTCTACTCATTAAGTACATAGATGTCGGTGTCAGGAGCTTCTTGGGGTTACGAGCCTTCCCCAGCAGACCGTCTGCAATGGAAACCGCTTCAAGGAACTGACTTACTTCATCAAACTGAAAGACGGCCCCTGTTCCACATTATCCACATAATCATCCCCGTGTGTGCTGCTGTCACTTCTCAATCTCATGGTGTTTGTCTTGCCCTGACTCCGGGGAGAAAGATATCACTGGTATAAGCCAACCTGCTGTCGTTGGTTCTGTTCCAGCAACTGATCAAGTAACTCAGTTCCACCGATTTCCGAATAAAGCACCTATCATATGGTAAAGCCTTTGTGCGATAACCTTTTTATAAACGACTAATTGAAACGTACTTACTTTCTCATTGCCAATGCCTCTTTGTTAATGGATCATTATTAGTTAGTCCATAATTATCTGTAATTAGTAAGCTAGAATCGACGATTCTGACTTTGGTGTTTGAAAATGAGTTGTGGTGTTTGAATATGAGTTGGTGTTTGAATATGAGTTGGTGTTTGAATATGAGTTGATGTTTGAAAATGCACACATTCACAAAAATCAAATTTTGGGAAAAGCTACTGGATTCATCGTGCCGGTCTTTACAATTAGCGCAGGGGTCGTGGCCGACTTCAGCTCGGTGTTACAAAATAAAGCGTGACTTTTTCAAGTATAAGCTCGCCCACCAGTTTGGGAATCAGGCTCCATTGAATTAATTGATTAATACCATTTTTGCACTGCAGGGTACTTCTTTGCTCCTATGGTTGTCCTTTCATTGGCTCAGTCATTTGCACCGTGGTCGTACTCAAGCCTGTTTTATCGCGACGATATCGGCACCCCATACCTAGCGCTGGGTCAAGTACGTCGTGGTCAAACTACTCGTCAGGGGTTGATTTGGTTGGTTACCATCCTGGAAAGAAACCGCCAAATAACTGGGAAATCTGGACAAGATCCGGACGGGTTTCAATGTCGGGATCGAACATAGGTTGGAGCCAGAGACAATTGCAATGGCCGGCAATGTTGAGGGATGGACCGCCGTCAAAACCACCTTTCAGACGGGTTGGAGATTCGGAAGATATTACACAGACCGGTGACAACAACACCAATGATATCAACGCCAGCCAACCGTCCCGTGAAGTCACCTACTCTGGGGCCGTTGACTCTCCTGATCGGGCAGAATTACTCGTCTGGAAGGACGTGGCGCTGGTGATTGACCGAGCAGCATTGATCTTGTCCAACAGTTGCAACTTTAACCTCAATTGTCGTTACTGTTTTGTATTTCATTTCGGTGTTTAATGAAGATAATTCAACTTAGGTACGGTACCTCCCTGCGTCCACCTGACCTATGCCATGAACACTTTTGAGGACATTTAGGGGACACGAATAGAAAAATAATATCTTAATTTGCCTGTAAGATCAGAGCAAAGTTATGGCAGAAGAGTAATTAATAAATGACTCTACAAATATAACTATTTAATTATACAAATATAATTATTATAATTATGTGTATATATTAAATATGTATAATTAATTAACTTTCCTTACGTGGATTATTTGATTATTCTTAAAGTAAACGTTTATCGTTGGTAGGAAGTTTCAAAAACACGAATAGTTTTAGATTGACACACGCTGAACTATCATTTTTTATGTCCAGTGAACTTGATTCATTAATTATCAACAATACTGTGGCATAATTCAATTCATTTGTTTTGTAGAAGTAACAAAAATGAAACCAGCAATCTAATAAAATGTTTTGCTTACTGTCAATAAATTGTATAACTGTCCTTTATTAAATAATCGTAATTCTTACGAGATTTTGTACAGATCTTGTCACCGTCCTGTATACTTTGTATAATTCACAATATTTGTAAATGTGGGTAACCTTGTAATATCGCACCAACATTACCAATGTGTATTTCCTTTTAATCTGAATGTTTCAAACACGTGACTTTGCTGGATTAGCGAGTTGGGTGACTCAGGGAGGTCATTGGAATTCTACATTTTTCACTCCTCTCTCTTCAATTTACACCACTGGTGCCAAGAGTTTTTTAAATATCTCCAAGAACGCTCTGTTCGATCACGCTGAAAAATCAATGATAATGGTGTTCATGGTTGCCGTAGCGGCAAACCGTGAACAGGTCAGTCGATATTTTTCACTTTTTATTAAAATATTAGATTTTGTTACTGATAAACAATCAATATGGGTTTTGGGTTTTGTTGTGAATTTTAAATACTGAACTGGACAATAGTGAGTCATGTTACCACTTCAATGCATTCTAGGAATCAGCCAAACACCAAATTACGTTTAAATTAAATAACTTCAATTTTTCCCCAAAACCTGATGATTTTTAAAGGTTTTTAAATTTTTTTGCTCAGTGCATAAATTTATGTCTATTAGTAACCGTGGATTATATCTGCCTTTATTGTACTTTGGTTTAAAAACCCACCCAATTTTGGGTCAAAATATTTAAAACATAATGTTTTTGGAATAAATTGACTCAAAGTATTGCTTATAACGCCCTCTAGTTGTATTGTAAATGTTGTCGCATTGTTGCCTGTGCTGAAGACTGGCAACATTTGTGCTAAAACCTCATAGACTAACAGCGGACAAAAAAATAAGGAAGTTATGGGAAAAATACTATTTTGACGAAAATGAGGAAAATTACCAAAATGGGTATATAGCGCCACCCTAACGGTGACCTATGAAAGTTTTCAAACCCTCATTTGATGAGGTCGCATTGACAAACCGAACATGCCTAAGAATTTTCATGAAAATCAGATGTTGAATACAGAAAATACGGAGGGGCACAATGAGGCCCCCACCGCCCCAGGGTAAACCATGAACGAAAAAAAACACCCAGGCTTAATACTTTGTAGGGTTAATGGGCGGATTTTGATCACATCGGCTGTTCGCCCCTGGAGATCTTTCGTTTTTATATCGCACCGCGCACGGTTAATTGCACGGACACAAAATTATGTTTTCGTTCAATCACACACACGATAAAATACGTCCATTAATTGTTATATATTGGGATACATTGACATTATTATCATAGGCCTAATGATTGGTCGGCTTTATAAACACGTCGGTTCACTTAAATGTTAAGTCATTATTATGACTTAAGCTTCGAAATAATTTTTTTACTGTCGTCCTTTAACGCTTAATGAAATTTAAACCGTGTGCACGGTGCGAAGTATTAAAACGAAAAGATCTCAGAAACAGGCTGTTCGAGTATCGAAGTGATCAAAACCGCACCGATAACAAATGGTAATGTACGGTACGGTCTGAAATTGATTGCGCTATGGTCCTCTGCACGATGGTTTGCTATAGTCGCTTAGAGAGTGAACGATGGCGGTGAAAAGGATGCTCTTCGTGTTGGCGTATGTGACGTACTGAGAGGTAAGTTGTTATATATATTGTTACCAATGCCAATCTCGACATACGGTCCACAGCATTTGATGATTGTAGCTAAATCCTGGTTCAACAACATAAAATGTGTTTAGCTGTTGCAAATAATCATTCGCTGTGCGACTCTTTGGGTTTTGACATGACATTCGCTTCACTTCTGAAATCGTGTTCCTAAAGTGAAAAGGTTGAACCTGCATTGAGGCGGTTTCTGTTTTCTTTATTAGGTAGAAAGTACTTGAACGACGAAACAGATTCACGTAAAAATAGATAGGTTTACCCTACTGAGTTCACACTATGTCTGTTCTAGATAATTATTCGTTTATTTGATAATCTGCATGGTAATAACCAAAAGGTGTATCTTCCTCATTAAAATGTAAACACATGTGATGTGTTATACCGACATCAAGACAGGAATTTGGGCGAGCTTGGAGCTGAGAAATAGCCAAAAAAATGAATGAATATATAAAACCCTTAATAAAGCAATGTGAGGAAATATTATTCTTCTGTAATGCCCGTTGCTAGGGAAAATGAAGTACCTTTATAAGAAATTAATTACTTAGAATTATACCAAATGAAACTTGTTAAAGCTAAGGGCAATAACTTGTTTTGATTTTAAGTAAAGATAAATTTAAAGATAATTACGTAATTCCACTTTTGCACATCCAATTTAAATAAGGAAGCTATCATTGTAAGCTGAAAGATCTCTACTTTCATTACCAATAACCAATTCAATTTTGATTTCTTGTAAATGTGTCTATTTCGGTCGAACACATCACATATAAGTATTACAAGGACCACTGCATTGACAATTTTGTAAATCTTTACCACTGCAGACCATCTTTGTCAGATACCCTGTCCACAGGTATATACGTTTTAGTGATGATTTTCATGAAACAGAAAGGCTAGACTATTTTCCTTCCAGCCTCGGTTTGGTCACATAGATTTGCATGGAGAAAAAAACAAGATGGCTGAGCCGTGATAAAAGTCTATAAAGTGGACAATATTTGAGAATATAATCCTCCTTTTATGAACATGAATATCTCTGCCAAATGAACGCGCCAGCGTGTCTTACTGAAAGAAGTTGCTTGACAAACTACGAGTTCACCACGATGCGAAACCGGTCACAACGAATCGAATACCTACGAGTGGTGGCGTTTATGTTTGGTACTCAGTCAAGTCATAAGAGCTGGTAATATTCATAAAATTGATTTAATTATTGAATCTTAAAAAATCTACCCAAAATTGAAATTAAAAAAATGCCTGAAAACCCTTACTCGGTTTTGTCAGATGGTAATGGTACCAAACATTCAAACATGTTGTTCCGTCTGTCTTGGGCCTTTTTATTTGCTAAAAAAACGTGAAATGTTTGTATGGTCTCTACATGTATAGTCACTTTCCTTCAATTACACGATAGAAATAAGCACAGCAACTTCCATGTAGATTTGTCTTTATAGTATGGGTCTATACATGTACACATGAAGCGAGTTCTCATTAAGTATGCATGCATTTACAGACATTTTGACAAAGTTTATGCTGCATTTTTAACTTACTTTTCTCTTCGGGGTGTGATGAACATTGGACTGTGAGGAGGAGTCCGTTGTGAAATTAACAGACCCCTATGCAAATCGTTGTTCATCACAATAACATAATACTGACTTTCACCACTGAACAAGAGAAATAACCAAAAAGTTGATGTGATTTAAATAATTAATTTTGATTAATTTGTTCTATTCTTTAATTTTGATTAATTTTGATTAATGATTCATAGAACGAGAAGACACCAAACTATTGAGGTCAGCACTTGGATAGTACAAGGTAAGACAAATGTGAAATTTGTACTCACATTTTCTCATGGATATATATCAACAACTCATACAACGGAATAATTTCTCAGGATTTTTGTAGCATTACGGTCTCACAAATAAGTAAGATTTAGATGATAAGTCGTTAATGTTTTGTTTTTGGTTTATTAAATGCTTAGCACTTTAATTCTGTGTCAGGTCTGGGGGGGCGGAGGAACAATGTACCCATATAATATCTCAGAACACTTTGACCAATCCTTGAAATTTTCTTTGAAGGAGTATGCTTTAGAGACCCCCTCATGCCAAAATCAACGTTAATGTGGTCATGGTTGCCATGGCAACCGTTTATTTTTACTTATTGTTAAAATATATTTTTGTTTTATTTTGTCATCTTTCAAACTCCTGAACTTCGGACAATATTGAGTCCTTGTGACCACTTCCAGTAATTCTGGGAATCCAATATTGACCCGCCATATTACGTTTAAATGTTTCGTC
>CM055831.1:23785022-23805680 GCA_029582265.1 Zoroaster sp. YZ-2022
CTCTGTTCCGGTTTAATGGGGTGCATGGCTCTCCCCTTTTGGGTGATAAATATTTGAGACTTCCAAGTCTGATTTATTCATCTGCAGTTCGACAAACTTGGATCTTGGCCATTCGACAGTCATATTTTAGATATACCCTTTTCAAACTTTTCAATAAATCCAGCCCATTGTCCTTTTCCAGGTTTGGAAAGTTTATATTTCTTAAATATATTTCAGAATTGTAATTTTATAGGCATAAATTAAAACATACAATTAAATGCATAGCAAGATATGACAAAATGAACAAACAAACATAATAAGTAACAAAATGGAAGTAATGAGGAAGATTAAAAGACTTAAGAATATGTTCCAAGATTGCAAATGGAGTTAGTGGGGAGAGGGACATGTGGATAAGGGCGGGACAATTTATTTGAAAAAGTAAATTAAAAATATGAATCAAGTTTACCTTTTGTAATTATTAAGTTTGTGTTCTCAAACACTATCAAAATCGTATGTGTAGTAAGTACATTTACAGGTCAAATTGAGTCAACTGTTTTTGACTGGTAAAAAAGCATTGTCTGGTATTGGTCAGGGTGGTCAAAATTACAGTAAAAACCAGTCAAAACTGCCCCTGTGTTCACATTTGGGTTAACAGTCAAAACAGGCAGTTGACTGATTTTGACCTGTACAGGTACTTCCCACTAAAGTGCAGCAATAGTAGGAGGCTTAACCAGTTGACGTCGGGAATATTTATTTTTCCGGTCCCCGATGCGGGTTTATTTTCAGTGAAAATCTGAAAAATTTCTAGCCACTAATAATTTTTTTGTCAATGAAACTAAGTTCGGACACCCAAATAAACACCTTTACTCATTGACATTTCGAGAATTAAATGGCTAGTTTTTTAATAAGCGGTTGTGTTTGTTCAGCACAATTAGACCGTTGGCAAGCTCGATGCAACGGCCTATTAGCGACCAGCGCCCGGTCGAAAAAGGCGGCATACCCTGAGAGAGATCAAGGCCTGTAAACAATGGATATAAATCCGTCTTTACAAATTCTTGGCTGATGCGTCAAAGGAACAGATCTTGGATAAAGGATTACGCAAAATCAACAAAAAGAGTGAACTCGTTCAGTGTTTGCAGTGCATTTTTGTCCAGGGCCACCGAACCGTGACCCCATGGACTCCGAGAAACGATTAGGCGTATACACGTCAGCCGCCACGACGGCACGCCACGTGTGGCATGTTGACAAGTCTCCCGGTAACACACACAAAAATTGGAATGCGTGTTTAGACGCTCTCCGATCCGTGGTTCAAAAAAAATGCGTGTATACACGGCCTCCGACGCCAACTGGTTAAAGAATAAAATTTACAAATATATCGACAGACAACAACAAAAGTAAAACTCCCTCACAGGCGTGTTCTTGCAGTAATAAATTGTCAAAGTGAATTAATGCCAGATTCTGTCATAAATTCATTAAACTACTTGTGAAATATTGTAAATATTTCATTCTCATAGGAAAGATAAAGATTGGTGTAAAGCTGATGATCGTATCAATCTTCCTTAGAAATAATTTTGCCCAAGGTGTTGTCACTTTTAAGAAAAGTGAAATAATTTTCCTAAACTTTCCTAAATTCCACATTAGAATGAATATGAAAAATATGAATGCATGTCCTTTATTTTCTTATTAACCCTCCTATAGGTTTAACACTCAAAGACACTCAAAATTTGTATGTCTCTTTTAACCCATTGACTTTGTGCAGTGCACTCAAATAAATACAAGGACATGTGGCTCTGATAGAAGGTCAAACCAAAACCACTCAAGTGTATACATGTATGCAGTACATACACAGCTCTGTGTGACTCTGCATATAACTTATGTAGGACATACACAAGTGTGTTTGACTTTGCCACAATAACTCCAGCACAAAAATACACATGTGTGAACAATTGGCAATGCAACCAAAACTACTCAAGTGTCTCTGTGGGTGCATGTGCTTACTGGGCCTAATTTCAGGAGGGTTATATGACACGTAAGATTAAACTTGTACAGGTTGGTTATGTATATCTTGATTTGAAACAACAACAGCAGCAGCAACAACAATTTTGAAGCCAACCTACATGTATGACTAGAAACTAGAGACATTTTTTTGGCCTAAATCAAAGTGAAGACTCCATTGTCAATAAATTGTGCTCTGTACCTCTTGTCATGTCAAATATTATTAATAAGCAACACAAGATTAATCCTAGAGTGACAAGATGCTACATTACATGTTTGGGTAACATATCTTCAAAAGGACATTTAATTTATTCACCATTATGATAACAAGGGAGATTGCTGGCCAGCAGCATGTTGGATTACATCACACCTTTTGATATATCTTCACTGAGTGCTGGTCTGCTGCTACCAGCTGATGCCCATCTTCAGTGAATGTGATTCCTATGGGCCAGTGCAGACCCTGAGCTATACATGAGATGAATCTACCTTCATCATCATAATGGTGAATATGACCAGTGTTATCCCCATTGTGCATTGCAATGTATATGCCTGATCTGTCACAGCATACACCATTGCAGTATTTAACTTCCTGACCATTGATTGTTGGTTTGATTGTGAGTAATGAAGTACCATTGCTATCAACAATGTGTGCTTGATGTTGGTAACCACTGACTACAACTCTATTATTATTATCAATGGCCAGGAAGGAAGGTTTTGTTTCGACTACCATAGTGTGGATGAGCGAGCCATCAGTGGGGTTGTGCTCGCTCACCACCATCCTCATTATATCACCTATTATGATGTTACCCTTATTATTTACTGCTACACTGCAGAGGGACATTGCTGTCTTCCCTACCTCACTATGAGGCACTGTGTGGAAGTCAAAGTCCAGTGTGCCATCATTGTTGTACATCTTGATGACATTGTTGTTCTCCACAACCACTAAGTGATTGTGTATAGCTGCAATGCCACTTGGATCTGGACAAATAATAAGAGATATCACAGCACAGTAAAACAACAATTATGTACAAAATTATGATTTTGTTTTCTAATGTTGAAGCATAAAGAATTTCATATCATAAAATTAATTTATTGAAATTAATTGTAAAGGCCTTTCATAGTGCTTCACTGAGATCAGCTCTCATACAGGGACTTGTTCAAGACAATGTCTGAGTTAAAGGACCCTTGTGCAGAGACCTCGACACAATAAAAACAGCACATACACATAGCACGTTTACTTTAAATAGTCATTGAGGTATTTTTTCTGCATTTTGTAATTCCTAGTAAGATTTTTCCTGTGCAGTCTTCTTGATACACAGAACATCATGCACTGTTGTGCACTACAGTACACATGCTATTGAATGTATAATGTGTACATAAGAAACTTACTTCCTTGCATTGGAATGGTTCTTTTCTGGTTTCCCTTGGTGCTGCAGATTACCACTCTTTTGTTACTAGAGTCTGCAACTGCAATCTCATCACCAGGTTGACAAGCAGCAATACCCAAAGCCACATTGAATTCTCCTGAACCACTTCCCTTTTTGCCAAATTCATCACACAGCTCCCACTTGGGTTCCTGCAGCTCCACCTTGCCAAGATTGATATCGCCAACCCTTTGACTCTCCTTGAATCTCAGATGACAAATCTTGTGATCAATTTTGGGAAGACATTGACTGCTGAGAAATTTCAAGTCCTTGCTAATAGTGGGATAGAGTGCAAGGAAGTCAGGATCTGATGAATTGTTGGTGACATCTTTGGCGGTCTCCAGTGAATGCTGTATTTGTTGTGAGATTACACTCACTAGTTGCTCATATTCATCCAATTTGTACTTCTCATATTTGTGGATGTTTTTGATTTCATCAATGATGCGACTCTCTTGAACTGTTACCTCAAACCTGATCTGATCAGCTCTGTAATTCACCTCTGCCATGGTTCTTTCAACTGTGATGCTCAGTTTGTCTTTCATTGTTGAGGCAGTTGCTAGAGATTGTTCAAGTTCCTTGAGAACTCCTTCAAGGGCAGTAAAGAATTGAGCCAATGACTGTTTATATGTGGATGAGGCTTGGTTGCAATCAATGTACTCATGTTGTGGTTTACAGTGATCTAGGACAGAGCAAGCTTGGCAAATCAACTTGTCACATGTTACACAGTAGAACTGTGTCACTTCACCCTCATGGGTTTGGCATTCTGGATGATGTTTTTGTTTTGTCACTTTTATTGCTACTTTCCCCTGAAGAATGTCCTCCAAAGTAGCAATGGTGTGACTTGACAGTGCGGTGATTCTTGAGTGTATGTCTCTCTACAATTTTCGCACATGTTCTGTGCGCAGTTTAGACAGCGATGTGTAGCCTCATTTTCCTCCTTGCATAAAAAATTCACAGGTAAGCTTTGTGTCACCAGGCAGGCTGACCAACTTGTATTGCAGTGCGATCTCCTCAACAAGACCAATTAGATAGAAGTTGGTCTTGAGGCCTGGAACACCCATCGTAGGAAGTTGTGTCTCCCGTCGACACAAAGGACAAGGAATCATGACAGCATCCTTGTACTTAGTGGTGTGGTATTCATCTAAACAGTTTTCACAGAAGCTGTGGTCACAGTCCAGTAGTTTGGGTTGTCTGTACACCTCTTTGCAAATACTGCACTCAAGATGATCCTTGCTGATTTTCTCTAGAGCTGAACTCAATGTTGGTTTAGAAGTAGCCATTTCTATCTGTTAATAAATGATATAAAAAAAGAAGATTGAGAACAAACTCAACATAAGCCACATACACATATCCTGACTGCCCTGCGAAAAGGGGGGGGGTGGGTAGGAGATTTTTCTTTACAGGATCATAACCTCAGTAAAAAAGACCTATTGCACAAACTTGTCAGTAGGCCCAAAAAAGTCTCCTGATTCTGATCTCCACGCACGTCACCTCAGACCCGCTTGTCAGCCTTTTTAGTTTTCTTTGCTATGAAACAATTCCCAATTGCAGCAAATATTGCTGGATCGATTGGAATTTTGCAGCTTTTTCACATAGGGTATGAACGTTTGCCCGATTTCTGTGGCCTCTCTTAGCCACCATACTTTGTGTTTGTGGAATTTAGTCTTGTTCCAATAATCGTGTAAAAATGTTAACATGTATCACCCAAAAAAAATATTACAAAAAAAAATGTGTCACCACATCGATATAGAAGCCGACCCATGACCAGAAACCAGACTTTTTTGTTTTGGCCGTATAAAATATTATTATTATTATTATTATTTTTTTTTTTACGCAATTCGCCCCACACAAGGAGAATGGCCACTCCAAGGTGGGGGCTACTAAGTCATTGAATTGTTACAACGACTCCACACTGAAGAAACCAGCCCCTCAAGACCAAAACAAGACAAGTTAATAACCAGCCTCTTCACGGTGCGAATAGGACTGGGAGGGGTAACTAGTCCAGAACAAGGCAGTTGTTAAACTGCCTCTGCCCCTATAAGCAATTATGGTTAAGTGTCTTGCTCAAGGACACAAGTGTCACGGCCGGGATTCGAACCCACATTCTGCTGCTAACACCAGAACTTGAGTCCGGCAAGCTAGACCGCTCGGCCACGGCACTCCACGAAATGTTTGAAAAAGATTCAGCCATTTCTTTGTCAGAAAATGTATATATCTATTCACCCATTCATTAATTAAACTTGTTTCGTCTGTGTTTGTTTTTACTATTTCACTTGTGATTTCCATTAATTTTTGTTTTCTTTGGAACAGTGTTATTGAAAATTTCAAGTAAATTTTGTCAGAAGTTTGGTTTTACAAGCCTTTCAAAAGGCTCAAACGTCATCACCTGACAACGGGTCTTGTTTTGACAACCAAGCGCACAATTGACCAATAAGAATTCGAGGTCATGTACTTCCAATGCAAATTAGCTAATAAATGTTGATTATTGACAACGAGAACAGACTTCGAAACTTCGTGAAGTTGTTTATGGTTAACATTGATTACATGCTGTCTACACAGACGTTGTATTTAAAAATGCTTGCTATTTTCATGGAATTATAACGTGGACAGTGAAGATTGAGATGATGATGGAGACAATGATGGAGACAATGTTGACTTTGAACACACTGATAGCGACGGAATTAATGATTTTCAAGGTAAAAATGACAGTAAGGCCTCTGAATCTGAGGTTGTATGTACCGACAGCAATAGCGATACAGCGATAGGCATATACATGTAGCATGCCATGTACCATGGCATGACCACAACAGCAAGCAATGTCGCAGGCTAAATGTGCCCATAGGACCAGCAATAGGACAAGCAACAAATGTAAAAATTGGACAGATGTTATGATTTCCCACCCCCATTAAAAAGTGGGGTAGGTCATGTGAAAGTTTCAGCTCAATGCCGAGTCTAAGTCTTGAATAAAGTGTGAAAAAGCATTCATTATTTTTTACAAAAACCCAAGGAGCAAAAAGTTGCCAATTTTTTAATACCAACTTTTTAATGTGCATATTTTGTTGTTTTCTCTGAAATGAGACCACTTTATACAGAACAATTAATTAGGATGATTGGTACCTCTACATGTATCACATGAAGTTAACATTCGAATAATAATTCAGTATTTTTGTAATCAATGTTGTACATACCTTCCCCACTTTAAACCAGTTGGTCTAATCCTTCCCTACAAACCAGTTGGTCTAATCTTATCCACTGTATCACTGTCAAAACATCCGTACAAATGTTAGCTTACCCTACAGTGGTTTTACCTTGTTTTATTGAAGTCAGTTTAAGACAGTTGAACACAAAATGAAGTAAATTTTTCTTGCTGAAGACAGAGCAATTGATGCTACATGTAACATTATGGCGGTTCCCAAACAAAATGGCGCTTGACAAACAGTTTCAAGTTTCAACTGTCGTTGCTAGAATCATGTGACAAGGTCATAGGTTTGCCTGCTACACAGTGAATGCAGTGTACATTTGTGTGTATTATTGGCTCAGTGACGTACATTGAACTTTATTGTCATAGTTCAGCTGTGTTGAGTAATGATATTGTATATCATATTGGATAGATTATTTCATGTAAACATCACATGTTTACATGATTAATATCCACTGAAAACTCTAGATGTTCCACACTTGTCTTGATGGTTTGATCTCTATGGAAATTTTAACTCAATCAATCCTCATGTTTGGGTCAAGAAAACAGAAAATTTAAAAGAGTGGTGTTCTTTCTTATATCCCTCCTACTACAGCTGTACTTTTAGTGGGAAGTAGAGGTCAAATGTCCTGTTTTGACTGTTGACCCAAATGTGCACCCTTGGATTACCTGCTGAAAAGAAGGGGCGATAGAGTGGACATGTGGTTAGGATCAATATTGGTACAGCACTTTAATTAATAAAACAAATAATCAAATAAAATGGAGATTAAATAATTTCCTTTGAAATTAACATTAGCAAAACTTTAACTCTTATGAAATAATTCAGAACTTAAAACTAGTTCGTAACTCACTCAAATAAAAATAAACAAAAGTAACTCTAACTAGTCTTGGTTTGTACGAGAAGAATTATTAACTCAAATAAAAATAATAAATCTAAGTAAGACGTAAATAAAAATACATAAAAAAATATGAAAATTCAGAAGGGAAACTTAAGTTTTTCTGGGCCCCTGTGGCAGGTTTATTTTTCCCACACACACGTTAACCCTAACTCCCTTGACAACAAAGCCAGTTGGAGGATTTTGAAGGATTTTTATTGTTTTAGTACACGTTAATGGAAGCTTCCACAGCAGGTGGCCGGCACTTCCGAGCATGTCACCGTACACGCGTGGCTCAACTGAGCATGCATACAAATCTTCCGTAGTTTCCTATGGCGTGTTTAGATGCTTTCCGATACGTAGTGCAAAAAAAATTGCGTGTATACACGGCCTCCGACGCGAACTGGTTAACAGAGTGTCCATTGTGGGGGAAAACCAAGTGAATTGTCTAGTCATATATTAGAGTTGTCTAGTCATATTAGAGTTGTCTAGTCATATTAGAGTTGTCTAGTCATATTAGAGTTGTCTAGTCATATTAGAGTTGTCAGTAAATTTACCAGCAAAAAAATGTTGCGCCCCCAACTGATGTCAGTTGGCAAATTCGCTTCACACCCCCTCCCCAAAAAGAAAATGCCTTCGCTATGCCCCTGCTTGAATATTCACTTTCCAGGAAGCAGATGTTTTGTTGGTAAACATAACAATCATTCGAACCAAATAATCATAATCATGAAAAATAAATCCTCGCAATTCAGAGAAAACACTCACAAATATGCACATTTACAACAAGTTGTCAGACGGCAACTTTTTGCTCCACTTTTGTTTTTGTAACAGTTGTGAATCATTTTTTGGAAATTTCTCTGTAACTTAGACTCCATTTTGAGCTGATACCTTCACATGTTGGTTGTTTTACGGTAAGAACTGAGCTATCAGAAAATATTTAAAATAAATGATTTACTTTGGGTCAAATTTGCAACAAAGCTGTTTATTCTTGCTGCTTATTCTTGCTGCTTATGTACATAATGGCAAATTTTATTTAGCTTACATAACATTTCAGGGTGGTAAACGTATCCCATGGAACAAATTATTGCAGCAATAAAATTTGATTTTGAGATGACAAGAAATGCAGGCGAAAAGCTGTTATGGACTTGCAAATTGAACAGGGATGTAGTGGACTGTATACAAACAAATGAAACAGAATTAAAAGATTTCAGTTCAGAGACATGATTTATTAACATTAAATGCAGTCTCCAAAATGCCACCAAAAAAAAACTGCTAAGTACACAATGCTTTTTCTATGCATGCCTTAAAATATTGCATACTGTACACAAGAATGGTACATGGATACCCCAAAATGCCCCTCAGGTCTGGGACAAAAACAAAGTGTTCTGACCTTCACACAGTATGTGTATACCCCAAGTTACTGCACTGGTTTATTTCAAGTTAGCCTTGCAATGAAACAAAGCAGGTGGCTGCTTTTTCAGTTTACCTCATCTCTCTGAAGAGCCTTGGGGTATGCCATTAATCTTCAGATAAGAAAGTGTATACCACAATATGTCCCAGTTGTGACATTTTGAAGTATGGGTCCACTTTGTAAAGAACAATCACTGATAATAGGAGGGTTAGCATTTTCAACAACTAAACTAATAAGGACTTGGTTGTGAACAACAAAAACATTTTGACAATATTTTTGTTTTGTATTTATACATATCAGAGTATAAAATAAATTATGTAAATTAAATGTAATATACAGTACACGTACATAGCTTAACAATAAAGATCCTCTATGACACTGCATCATTCAATTAAATTTTCAAATCAAATTTTGTATTTTCAAAACTTTTATAACATAACAGTCAGAACAAGAAGACTTAGTAATGGACGTATTCAATATTGACTCCTTGTAATTCCAGCACACTGTCAGTGGACTGTCCGTATTGGTAAGGGTCAGACAGTCCGCTGACAGAATGTCCTGCGTGCACTCATGCCTGGTCGAGTTAATGAGGCTGGCATGGCTCTGCCCCTTTGTTAGGTGATAAATATTTGAGACTTCCGAAGTCTGATTTATTCATCTGCAGTTCGACAAACTTGGATCTTGGCCATTCGACAGTCATATTTTAGATATACCCTTTTCAAACTTTTCAATAAATCCAGCCCATTGTCCTTTTCCAGGTTTGGAAAGTTTATATTTCTTAAATATATTTCAGAATTGAAATTTTATAGGCATAAATTAAAACAAACAATTAAATGCATAGCAAGATATGACAAAACGAACAACCAAACATAATAAGTAACAAAATGGAAGTAATGAGGAAGATTAAAAGACTTAAGAATCTGTACCAAGATTGCAAATGGAGTTAGTGGGGAGAGGGATATGTGGATAAGGGCGGGACAATTTGTTTGAAAAAGTAGATTAAAAATATGAATCAAGTTTACCTTTTGTAATTATTAAGTTTGTGTTCTCATTTTTTAAACACTGTCAAACACTATCAAAATCGTATGTGTAGTAAGTACATTTACAGGTCAAAATGAGTCGACTGTTTTTGACTGGTAAAAAAGCATTGTCTGGTATTGTTCAGGGTGGTCAAAATGACAGTAAAAACCAGTCAAAACTGCCCCTGTGTTCACATTTGGTCAAAACAGGCAGTTGACTGGTTTTGACCTGTGTAGGTACTTCCCACTAAAGGGCAGCTATAGTAGGAGGGTTAATGAGTAAAATTTACAAATAGACAACAACAACAAAAGTAAAACTCCCTCACAGGCGTGTTCTTACAGTAATAAATTGTCAAAGTGAATTAATGCCAGATTCTGTCATAAATTCATTAAACTACTTGTGAAATATTGTTGTGAAATATTTCATTCTCATAGGAAAGATAAAGATTGGTGTAAAGCTGATGATCGAATCAATCTTCCTTAGAAATACTTTTGCCCGAGGTTCTGTCACTTTTAACCCTCCTAGTTCAGGTGCCTTTTTCAAACAAGTTGATGCACCATTTGAAACCATTCGCTTTTGTGGTTTTGAATGGTGAAATAACTGTGTACAGTATTGATTCCCCCAAATGGTTTTGAATGGTAGGTCAGCTAATACAAAACCTTGCTTGGATCTTTCCAAATGGTAGTACAGCTAATACAAAACCTTGTTTGGATCTTTCCAAATGGTAGTACAGCTAATACAAAACCTTCTTTGGATCTTTCCAAATGGTAGTACAGCTAATACAAAACCTTCTTTGGATCTTTCCAAATGGTAGTACAGCTAATACAAAACCTTCTTTGGATACTTCTAAGTGGTGAATCAATGGACCCTCTATGCATTTGAATGGATTTAAATGGTAGTAAAGCTTGCTACATGTACCAACACTTCACCAATCTATACAACACTATACAACACTGTTCAAATGGTATCACCATGTGTGTACAAAACCAATGGGCATTTTTGAAAGTGGAAATTTTGAATGGTTTCAAATGGTCTATCAGTACGAGGGTTAATGACACGTAAGATTAAACTTTTACAGGTTGGTTATGTATATCTTGACTTGAAATGTCCCTTGACCCCTTTTCAGTTAACCCTTTATCTGCATACTTGTAGATGCAATTTTGTCAACATACATGTAAGCAATGTTGTTCCCATCCTGCATATTTATGGGTTCAAGCCCTACCCCGCTCATGTCACATGTCAAATCATTTCCCAACAGACACTCAGTACTTTAAATCATTGAAGTGTAATTAAATAATCAAAATCAATTATTCATTTGAGTTTCTTATTATAAGGCCAAAATAATAGTCTCTATTTTCTGGTATCCACGTGCTTCAGAATGTTTAAATTTTTTAAATTTTTTTTAAGCTGTTTCGCAGCGAAGCACAGCGAAACAGCCCTTGTTTTTAAAAACAATAACACATGTTTCATTCTGAATGCCTTTTTGCAGTGTTCCATAAATGCGATTGCAATGAAACTTAAGGGGACCAAAGGCAATAGTGCAATAGTGTGCATATTGCAATGATGTCATAATGACGTCATCAGGTGTAAAGTTACACTAAATCAAAGATTAATAATGAAAAAACATTAAACAATTAATAACTCCTGAACCACATATGCTATCAATTTCATCTATGTGGCATATTGTAGGTCGTTACCCACTCCGTATTTCGTGCACAGATATGACCCCATTTTGACCTTAGCTTCCGGTCCAAACCGGAAGTTTAAAGAGCTCTACAGCCAATATGATAACAAATAATGCTATGATTTCTGTGTATGTAATCATCAGTAGGGTGTACTCTTTTGGATAGTAGGTTTGATGATGTCATCATATGCAAGAGCGCCCTCTAGCGACAGGTTTAAAAAGACGTTATTTTCACTTGTACACTTGCCAATGTCACATTACTACAAATGATATGTCATATTGTAGCTTATGAATCGACTTAAATATCAAAACAAATTACGTCATTATGACGTCATCAGGTGTCAAGTTACACTAAGTTAAAGATTAATATTGAAAAACTATTAAAAAATTTATAACTTTTGAACCACAATAGCTATAATTATGATCTTTGAGCCATGTTGTAGGTCGTTACCCACTTGACAATTCGTGCAAATATGACCTTATTGTGACGTTTGCTTCCGGTCGAAACCAGAAGTTCAAATATAGCAATGTTGTTAGAGCTCTACAGATACCGTGGTACAAGATGTCAAATATGGTTTTTGTGTATGACATTATCACTGACATGTACTCTATCACAATGTACGTTTGATGATGTCATTATACATAAGAGCGCCCTCTAGTGACATGTTTTTAAAAGAGGTGCATTAAATAAATTACACTTACCAATGACACATGGATACAAATGATACATGATATTGTAGCTTATGAGCCAATTTTGTCAACAAAACAGGTTATGTCATCATGACGTCATCGGTTTTTGAATTACATTAGTTTGAAGTTTTTTCTGTTAAAACAATCATATCTCATGAACTATATGACATTAACTAACAATCTTTGTGTCATCTTGTAGCTAATTATTTGTATCACAATCCATTCAATGATGTCATAACATTTCAAAAGTCCTCACGGCTCAAAGTGGAAGTTAATATGATAAAAAATAGCGAAACAGCTGGGTATTCGTTCACGAATACAATTGAGCTCTAGTTTTTTTTGTTTTGTTGCTATGAAACTATATAACTGGATCGATTGCTGGATCGATTGGAATTCTTCCACGTTGTGTTTTAAATGACTTTTTCACATCTAGGGGTATGAATGTTTTCCTGATTTGTGAGGCCTCTCTTAGTCACCATACATGTACTTTGTAAGAATAAAATTACAACAACAAAATCACCGATTTTGTAGCCAACCTACATGTATGACTAGAAACCGGAGAATTTTTTTTGGCCTAAATCAAAGTGAAGACTCCATTGTCAATAAATTGTGCTCTGTACCTCTTGTCATGTCAAACATTATTAATAAGCAACACAAGATTAATCCTAGAGTGACAAGATGCTACATTACATGTTTGGGTAAACTATCTTCAAAAGGACATTTAATGTATTCACCATTATGATGATGACAAGGGAGATTGCCAGTCAGCAGCATGTTGGATTACATCACACCTTGTGATACATCTTCACTGAGTAGTGGTCTGCCACTACCAGCTGGTGCTCATCGGCAGTGAATGTAATTACCATGGGCCAGTAAATACCCTGATGAGCTATACATGAGATGAATCTACCTTCATCATCATAATGGTGAATATGACCAGTGTTATACCCATTGTGCACCCCAATGTATATGCCTGATCTGTCACAGCATACACCTTGACAGTATTTAACTTCCTGACCATTGATTGTTGGTTTGATTGTGAGTAATGAAGTACCATTTCTGTCAACAATGTCTACTTGATGTTGGTTATAACCACTGATCACAACTCTATTCTTGTTGCCAGTGGCCAGGAAGTAAGGTGCTGTCTTGACTGACATAGTGTGAATGAGCGAGCCATCAGTGGGGCTGTGCTCGCTCACCACCATCCTCTTCACATCACCCACTATAATGTTACCATCATTCTTCACCCTTACACTGTATAGGTCCACTACTGTCTTCCCTACCTCACTATGAGGCACTGTGTGGAAGTCAAAGGCAAGTGTGCCATCATTGTTGTACATCTTGATGACATTGTTGGTGGTGTCTACAACCACTAAGTGATTGTGTATAGCTGCAATGTCACGTGGACCTGGACAAATAATAAGAGATATCACAGCACAGTAAAACAACAATTATGTACAAAATTATGATTTTGTTTTCTAATTAATTGTAAAGGCCTTTCGTAGTGCTTCACTGAGATCAGCTCTCATACAGGGACTTGTTCAAGACAATGTCTGAGTTAAAGGACCCTTGTGCAGAGACCTCGACACAATAAAAACAGCACATAGCACAGCACATACACATAGCACGTTTACTTTAAATAGTCATTGAGGTATTTTTTCTGCATTTTGTATTTTCCTAATAAGATTTTTCCTGTGCAGTCTTGTTACACAGAACATCATGCACTCTTGTGCACTACAGTACACTATGCTATTGAATGCATTTAATGTGTACATAAGAAACTTACGTCCTTGTATTGGAATGGTTCTTTTCTGGTTTCCCTTGGTGCTGCAGATTACCACTCTCTTGTTACTACAGTCTGCCACTGCAATCTCATCACCAGGTTGACAAGCAGCAATACCCCAAGCCACATTGAATTCTCCTGACCCACCTCCCTTTTTGCCAAATTCACCACACAGCTCCCACTTGGGTTCCGGCAGCTCCACCTTACCAAGATTGATATCACCAACCCTCTGACTCTCCTTGAATCTCAGATGACAAAGCTTGTCATCAATCTTGGGAAGACTTTGACTGCTGAGAAATTTCAAGTCCTTGCTGATAGTGGGATAGAGTGCAAGGAAGTCAGGATCTGATGAATTGTTGGTGACATCTTTGGCGGTCTCCAGTGAATGCTGTATTTGTTGTGAGATTACACTCACTGTTTGCTCATATTCATCCAATTTGTTGTTCTGATCTTTGTGGAGGTTTTTGATTTCATCAATGATGCGACTCTCTTGAGCTGTTACCTCAGCCCTGATCTCATCAGCTCTGTTCTTCACCTCTGCCATGGTTCTTTCAACTGTGATGCCGATTGTGTCTTTCATTGTTGAGGCAGTTGCTAGAGATTGTTCAAGTTCCTTGAGAACTCCTTCAAGGGGAGTAAAGAATTGAGCCAATGACTGTTTATATGTGGATGAGGCTTGGTTGCAATCAATGTACTCATGTTGTGGTTTACAGTGGTCTAGGACAGTGCAAATTTGGCAAATCAACTTGTCACATGTTACACAGTAGAACCATGCCAGTTCACCCTCATGGGTTTGGCATTCTGGACGATGTTTTTGTTTTGTCACTTTTATTGCTACTTTCCCCTGCATAAAGTCCTCCAAAGTAGCAATGGTGTGACTTGACATTGCGGCGATTCTTGAGTGTATGTCTCTACAATTTTCGCACATGTTCTGTGCGCAGTTTAGACAGCGATGTGTAGCCTCATTTTCCTCCTTGCATACAAATTCACAGGTAAGCTTTGTGTCACCAGACGAGCTGACCAACTTGTATTGCAGTGTGACCTCCTCAACAAGACCAATTAGATAGAAGTTGGTCTTGAGGCCTGGAACACCCATCGTAGGAAGTTGTGTATCCCGTCGACACAAAGGACAAGGAATCATGACAGCATCCTTGTACTTGGTAGTGTGGTATTCATCTAAACAGTTTTCACAGAAGCTGTGGACACAGTCCAGTATTTTGGGTTGTCTGTACACCTCTTTGCAAATACTGCACTCAAGATGATCCTTGCTGATTTTCTCTAGAGCTGAACTCAATGTTGGTTTAGAAGTAGCCATTTCTATATGTTAATAAATGATATAAGAAATGAAAATTTTATAGGATCATAACCCCAGTAAAAAAGACCTATTGCACAAACTTGTCAGTAGGCCCAAAAAAGTCTTTTGATTCTGATCTCCACGCACGTCACCTCAGACCCGCTTTTGTCAGCCTTTTTAGTTTTCTTTGCTATGAAACAATTTCCAATTGCAGCAAATATTGCTGGATCGATTGGAATTTTGCAGCTTTTTCACATAGGGTATGAACGTTTGCCTGATTTGTGTGGCCTCTCTTAGCCACCATACTTTGTGTTTGTGGAATTTAGTCTTGTTCCAATAACCGTGTAAAAATGTTAACATGTATCACCCAAAAAAAAAAGATTACAAAAAAAAATGTGTCACCACACCGATATAGAAGCCGACCCATGACCAGAAACCAGACTTTTTTTTATTTTGGCCGTATAAAATATTATGTTTGAAAAAGATTCAGCCATTTCTTTGTCAGAAAATGTATATCTATTCACCCAGTCATTGATTAAACTTGTTTCGCCTGTGTTTGTTTTCACTATTTCACTTGTGATTTCCATTATTATTTTTTCTTTGGAACAGTGTTATTGAAAATTTCAAGTAAATTTTGTCAGAAGTTTGGTTTTACAAGCCTTTCAAAAGGCTCAAACGTCATCACCTGACAACGGGTCTTGTTTTCACAACCGAGCGCACAATTGAACAATAAGAATTCGAGGTCATGTACTTCCAATGCAAATTAGCTAATAAATGTTGATTATTGACAACGAGAACAGACTTCGAAACTTCGCGAAGTTGTTTATGGTTAACATTGATTACATGCTGTCTACAGAGACGTTGTATTTAAAAATGCTTGCTATTTTCATGGAATTATAACGTGAACAGTGAAGATTGAGATGATGATGGAGACAATGATGGAGACAATGTTGACTTTGAACACACGGACAGCGACGGAATTAATGATTTTCAGGGTAAAAATGACAGTAAGGCCTCTGAATCTGAGGTTGTAATAACCGACAGCAATAGCGATACAGCGATAGGCATATACATGTAGCATGCCATGTACCATGGCATGACCACGACAGCAAGCAATGTCGCAGGCTAAATGTGCCCCATAGGACCAGCAATAGGGCGAGCAACAAATGTAAAAATTGGACAGATGTTACGATTTCCCACCCCCATTAAAAAGTGGGGTAGGTCATGTGAAAGTTTCAGCTCAATGCCGAGTCTAAGTCTTGAATAAAGTGTGAAAAAGCATTCATTATTTTTTACAAAAACCCAAGGAGCAAAAAGTTGCAAATTTTTTAATACCAACTTTTTAATGTGCATATTTTGTTGTTTTCTCTGAAATGAGATCACTTTATACAGAACAATTATTCAGGATGATTGGTACCTCTACATGTATCACATGAAGTTAACATTCGAATAATAATTCACTATTTTTGTAATCAGTGTTGTACATACCTTCCCCACTTTAAACCAGTTGGTCTAATCCTTCCCTACAAACCAGTTGGTCTAATCCTTCCCTACAAACCAGTTGGTCTAATCCTTCCCTACAAACCAGTTGGTCTAATCTTATCCACTGTATCACTGTCAAAACATCTGTACAAATGTCAGCTTAACCTACAGTGGTTTTACCTTGTTTATTGAAGTCAGTTTAAGACAGTTGAACACAAAATGAAGTCAGTTTTTCTTCCTGAAGACAGAGCAAATGATGCTACATGTAACATTAGGGCGGATCCCAAACAAAATGGCACTTGACAAACAGTTTCAAGTTTCAACTGTCATTGCTAGAATCATGTGACAAGGTCATAGGTTTGCCTGCTACACAGTGAATGCAGTGTACATGTACATGTACATTTGTGTGTATTATTGGCTCAGTGACGTACATTGAACTTTATTGTCATACAGTAGTTCAGCTGTGTTGAGTAATGGTATTGTATATCATATTGGATAGATTATTTCATGTAAACATCACATGTTTACATGATTAATATCCACTGAAAACTCTAGATGTTCCACACTTGACTTGATGTTTTGATCTCTGTAATGATGTTTTGATCTCTATGGAAATTTTAACTCAATCAATCCTCATGTTTGGGTCAAGAAAACAGAAAATTAAAAAGAGAGTGGTGTTCTTTCTTATATCCCTCCTACTACAGCTGTACTTTTAGTGGGAAGTAGAGGTCAAATGTCCTGTTTTGACTGTTGACCCAAATGTGCACCCTTGGATTACCTGCTGAAAAGAAGAGGCGATAGAGTGGACAGTGGTTAGGATCAATATTGGTACAGCACTTTAATTAATAAAACAAATAATCAAATAAAATGGAGATTAAATAATTTCCTTTGAAATTAACATTAACAAAACTTTAACTCAAGTATGAAATAATTCAGAACTCAAAACTAGTTCATAACTCACTCAGATAAAAATAAACAAAAGTAACTCCAACTAGTCTTGGTTTGTAAGAGAAGAATTATTAACTCAAATAAAAATAATAAATCTAGTAAGAAGTAAATAAAAATACATAAAAATATGAAAATTCAGAAGGAAACTTAAGCTTATCACAGCTGGCCAAATCTCCATAAAATCAGGAGTTGCCAGAATGCAAAGTAAAATATTTTATAAAGCAATACTTGACTAAACTATTAATGTAATCATGGGCCCTGTCCTCATCCATACTCTCTATGAACTAAACATAATAACTGTAAACAAATAATTAAATCTTCCTTTTAGAGACTCTGAGACTGTGCCAGTCTATTATCGAGCCAGTACTTGGCTAAAATGACCAAAAACAAACTGAGCTACTGTGGGCAATTTGGCTCTCTTTCAGTAAGACTAATTGCGGTGACACCATGAGGAATCTCAATTGAGTAGTAATTAGTTCTTCTTTTCAGAACTAATTACTACTCAATTGAGATTCCACATGGTGTCACCGCAATTAGTCTTACTTATCATCCTCACCATGCAAAGCTACAAGTTTTATCTCTCTTCTGTTATTATAGTTACCTATTCTGTGTATAACAGAGTAAAAAAAAACATAATGTCAAAACAAGGCAATTTAAGTTCAGCCCAGCTCTACCCAATAAACTGGTATAAACAAATTCTAGGAGATAAAATCATGTGCTTAAAACCAAAGAACACTTCCTAGCCTGGCACAATTGTCTCTTATGCTAAAAATCAAGGGAATAGTTTACAAGTAGCTATTAAAAGAGACATAAAGGCTATTAACCTATTCAACAGAATGCACTGATATTAAGGCCACAGAGTTATGTACATTAAGTATTCTACCATAAGATTAAAGGAATTTCCACACATATGGGGCTTTGTCTCTATGACCATTAGGCAGAGGTGCCATATGACAATAATACATGTGAAAATGGCACACTTGAGAAATTAAACGTACAGTCAACTTTTCTCTTCAAAATATACGAAGTTAAGAAAATATAACCTTTAAAGTCTGAACTATCACAAACTTTAGTTACTTATTAACTATCTCTGAGTTAAAGGGAAATTTAAAGAATAAAAATCTCACTCTGATCCAGATTATAGCCGATTTTGGACCAGTTTGACCATTGTTACACACAGAGGAAAAATAGTTCATATCTCAAACTTTTCTCAAGTTTAAATATAACAACCCTGTAGCCAGTGATATGGTGATACAAAAAGGGCACACGCCTACCTCCGTCCATTCCCATTCCTTACTAGATTTCACCAATTTGATCGTTGCTCTCAGTGATAATGTTATGACTCTCACTGAAAATATAATGTCGGTATGTTCAGGGGGCAGCGGGCACGTGCCCCCCGGGTAAATTGAGTAAAAAAAAAAAAATTTTAAAGTGAAAAAAAACAGGGGGAGGTCAGAGAAAAGGTGGAGTAGCCTAAAAAAAATACTGGGGACAATATTAAACATCTGCTGTGTCTACTTTTGGCATAAAATAAATACTGAAAAATGCAACAAGAAAAAAGGGTTCAATCATGCCATGGAACTGACACCCTCTTTTGAGAGAAAAACCAAGTATTTCCTCCCGGAGCTCAAGGGTTTCAACTCTCTCCATCTCAACATCTAATCCTCTTGGGGGAGTTTATTACTGGTTAAATGGCCACAGCCAGCAGGAAACAATTGATCACATGACTGAATGATTTGGCTAGTTTTGCCAAAATCCTTTTGAGTGGCCTAAACGCACATTCTTTTCAATTAATAAAATATCCAGTGCCATCATGTCCAGTAATGAAACAATGTATTATTTTTGATCGTTGAAATTGGTGCCACAAACAAATAGACCTTGGCTTTTAAAGAGAAAATCGTCTCATCATGATAAAGTTGTATTTGTACCCCAAAACCACGAACGTTCTTTTGACCAAAGTACATCACGTAGTATACTTGTTTGAGCAGCTTAATTATCTGGGCTCCTTGCCAAAATTCCTTTGTAGTGAATATAGCCTTGAATGCAAGGCTGTGATGCGTCTCAACAAAATTATGGTCGTATCATCTCTCCGTTAGTTACTAGTTAGTAAGTTTTGCTTATAGGTTGCTTCAAGCGTCGAACTTTTGCGTATCTATAATTCAAATAATGACCCAAAATTTACATTATTTGAATTAGACACGTAGAAAGTCGACGTTTAAAACAACTGACTCTGCCGTAAGTTCGAGCAGGCAGGTCTTGCCGCTCTGAAGCAGCCAGCTCGTCTCTGGACTCTTTCAAGCGAAGAGATGTTTTTAGTGATATGGGGTTTCCAAGCAGTGCTCCCATATCAAAGATGTGGTCTAACCAGTGTGAAGTATAATTTCTCTTCGATGGACTTTCAGGCCAGTCTCGGTTAGCCCATAGCAATCTTCTGGGAACTGATTGATTTTATTTTAGTCAACCCATTCTTGAAGACAATTTTCCTCCACGAATTTAGTTAATGGAGACTTCATGAAGTTTAACACAGCCTCATTATGGCAATTAATTGATTGCAGTTTCTTTTATATTATATTTGATTTTCCACAGAAGCTTCAGTAATAAAAATATCCAACGATGTGTCTCATAAAAGGTTGATAAAAAGGATTAAAAATTAAGGGTGCAGAGTAAAAAATAAAGCCACCATCCAAGGTGAACAGCGCCTTCAGTGTGGTGTACTGTCATTATTGAGAAAAGTGGATTTTTTGTATCAATTTCCAATGATGATTATAGTGATTTTTTTCAAATACTTCCCAAATTAGTTAGTCTACATTTCGTTTGCAATCAGTAGTCTGTGATCGGGTGCAAAGCAAGCTAGTCTGGTTTCTTGACCCAATT
>CM055831.1:23806180-23873962 GCA_029582265.1 Zoroaster sp. YZ-2022
TTTTTTTTGGGCCCCAGAGTTGTCACCAAACTATCCCAAATAGGGAGATCCCTATCCTTTTGGCACTACTGTGCATCACCACAGATAGCCATGGACTGTCCTCAGGAACAAATAGCACCTTCTGTCCATACTCATCCTGATTGGGAGATACTTGTATCCCGATTGCACCGTTATAATCAATGTTTCTGATGATAGGTTGAGCTCAATCAGGAACATCGACTACAAATTTTTCTGTCATACTATCCTGATTGGGAGAATATACACTTTTGTATCCCGATGTATCAGATGACGTAATACGGACATTTATAGTCTGATGGCCCCAATCAGGGAAACATCGACAAATCTTCTGTCATACTATCCTGATTGGGAGATAACATGATTTCCGATTGGCACCAGACAAAAATTAACTGTCACGGATAGCAGGTGAGCCCCCTAATCAGAAACACTCACACCTTCTGTCATACTATCCTGATTGGGAGATACTTGTATCGATTGGTGCCGTCAGATTGCTGTCTACATACGGATATAGTGGGCCCCTGTACTGCAGGAACATCGAACATCTTCTGTCATAATTATCCTGATTGGGAGATACATTGTATCCTCGATTGTTGATAGTACCAATACGGATACGATGAACCAAATCAGGAAAACATCGACAATTCCTTCTGTCATCATACTATCCTGGTGGGAGAGTACTTTGGATCCTATTGACGAATCGATAGAAACCAATACGATACAGTGTGGGCCCCAATCAGGAAACATCGACACCTTTTCTGTCATACTATCCTGATTGGGAGATAGCTTGTAGACCTGGATTGTACCGTGATAGAACCTAATCCCCGGATACAGGGCCCCAAATGTCAGGAACATCGACACCTTTCTGTCATACTATCCTGATTGGGAGATACTTATCGATTGGTACATCGTGGTACCATAGTACTCACGGAGGGAGAGGGGCTCCCCAATCAGGTAAAACATCAACACCTTCTGTCATACTATCCTGATTGGGAGATACGGATCCCGATTGCTAAACAGTATAGAACCAATACGGATACAGGGCCCAATCAGGAACATCGACACCTTCTGTCATACTATCCTGATTGGGTCATTACTGGTTCAAACCCAACACATGTGGCAAAATTTTAAATTGACTCCATCTTTCAAAAGTGAATTTTAGAGTTTGATTCTCAGATTTTTGTTTGATACCAGATTTGTAGAAATCAGGATAATTTTTGTGATTTCTACAAATCTGGTATCAAATGAAAGAGGAAATCTAGAGAATCAAACTATACTAAATCTCACTTTGAAAATTGGGTCCAAATTGTTTTTCTCTTAGAAGAGAAAAGTGGTCCATTAATAATTGTCAAATTTGTATTTTGCCTGTATACTTCTCAACTCAAATTTAATAAGAGCAGCCAAGTAGAAAATTTCTATCGTGGTCTGGTGTTAAAATCCATGAATATTTTCTTTGCCTGTGTTCATTTTAAGGTTTTAATAAATTTTAACCTCTAAAACCTATCTGTGGTCCAGTTGAAAGACTTACAGCTCAGGACCCAAAATCCATGGGTTCAAGTCCTACTCAGTGCATTTTTAAATTATCTTTGCCTGTGTCCAGTCTAAAAGGTTATAATGTAAAGTCGATGCAAAATTTTAAGTATTGTATGTGGAAAGATAATGTGTTGTGAATCCCAGAGCAAATGGGTTTCAATCTGTCTCGACATAACTCTTCTGTTTTATCTTTACCCATTGTAAGGTTTGTAATTAAACTGATACCAATCTTAATAACAAGAGAAGTGGTCTAGTGGGATGATGCAAGACTTTGGACCCAAGCATCATCGGGTTCAAGTACTACTTTGAATTGTTATTTATTATCTTTACCTGTGTCCATTCTATGGGTTATAATTAACATCAAATACTTTTTATAATAATGAGTGTAAGTGGTCTAGTGGAAAGACTTAGAATTATGTTCCACAGGTCCTGGGTTCAAATCCCACTCATAATTTATACTTCAAATCCTACTTCTAATGTCTTCACTTATGTCTGCCTGTACATTCTAAGGATTATAATTAATGTCAGTCAGATACATCTAATTAAGAACAGTCAGTGGTCTAATGGAAAATGACTTTTTTTTCAAAAGTCCTGGGTTCAAATCCCACTCACAATTTATACTTTTTATATCTTTACCTGTGTCCATTGTAAGGTATATAATTAACGTCAGATGCAAATTTCATCAAAATTTAAATGGTCTAGTGGAATGACGTTAGCCTTTTGTTCCAGAGGTACTTGGTTCAAATCCACCTATAATTTATACTTCAAATGCTATTTGTTATGTCTTCTTTTTACATCTGCCTGTGTCAATTATAAGTGTTATAATTAACGTCAGATGCATTTTTTTAAAGAAGATTCAGTGGTCTAGTGGAAAGATTTGGAACTTTTGTTCGAGACGTCCTGGTTTCAAATCCCAATTGTTCTTTTGTCTTTTTATATCTGCATGTGTCCATTCTAAGGGTTATAATTAACGTCAGATGCAACTTTGTTAAGAAGAGTGAGGGTCTAGTGGAAAAAAAATTGACATTTTGTTCCAGAAGTCCTGGGTTCAAATCCCACTCATAATTTATAACTCAAATGCTACTTGTAATGTCTTATTTTTATATCTGCATGTCCATTCTAAGGGTTATAATTAACGCCAGATGCAAATATTTTAAGAAGATGGGTGGTCTAGTGGAAAAAAATTTGTCCTGTTGTTCCAGACATCCTGGGTTCAAATCCCACTCATAATTTATAATTCAAATGCTACTTGTAATGTCTTCTTCTTATATCTGCATGTGTCCATTCTAAGGGTTATAATTAATGTCAGATGTGAACTTTGTTAAGAAGAGTGAGTGGTATAGTGGAAAAAATTTGACATTTTGTTCCAGAGGTCCTGGGTTCAAATCCCACTCATAATTTATAATTCAAATGCTACTTGTAATGTCTTCTTTTTATCTGCATGTGTCCATTCTAAGGGTTATAATTAACGTCAGATGAAACTTTGTTAAGAAGAGTGAGTGGTCTAGTGGAAAAGTTTTCCTTTTGTTCCAGAGGTCCTGGGTTCAAATCCCACCCATAATTTATAATTCAAATGCTACTTGTAATGTCTTCTTTATATATCTGCATGTGTCCATTCTAAGGGTTATAATTAACGTCAGATGCAACTATTTTAAGAAGAGTGGGTGGTCTAGTGGAAAAATGTGTCCTTTTTGTTCCAGAGGTCCTGGGTTCAAATCCCACTCATAATTTATAATTCAAATGCTACTTGTAATGTCTTCTTTTATATCTGCATGTGTCCATTCTAAGGGTTATAATTAACGCCAGATGAACTTTGTTAAGAGTGAGTGGTATAGTGGAAAAATTTGGACATTTTGTTCCAGAGGTCCTGGGTTCAAAATCCCACTCATAATTTATAATTCAAATGCTACTTGTAATGTCTTCTTTTATCTGCATGTGTCCATTCTAAGGGTTATAATTAACGCCAGATGAAACTTTGTTAAGAAGAGTGAGTGGTCTAGTGGAAAAAATTTGTCCTTTTTGTTCCAGAGGTCCTGGGTTCAAATCACTCATAATTTATAATTCAAATGCTACTTGTAATGTCTTCTTTTATCTGCATGTGTCCATTCTAAGGGTTATAATTAACGTCAGATGAAACTTGTTAAGAAGAGTGAGTGGTCTAGTGGAAAAAGTTTCTTTTTGTTCCAGAGGTCCTGGGTTCAAATCCCACTCATAATTTATAATTCAAATGCTACTTGTAATGTCTTCTTTATATATCTGCATGTGTCCATTCTAAGGGTTATAATTAACGACAGATGCAACTATTTTAAGAAGAGTGGGTGGTCTAGTGGAAAAAATTTGTCCTTTTGTTCCAGAGGTCCTGGGTTCAAATCCCACTCATAATTTATAATTCAAATGCTAGTTGTAATGTCTTCTTTTTATATCTGCATGTGTCCATTCTAAGGGTTATAATTAACGTCAGATGTGAACTTTGTTAAGAGTGAGTGGTATAGTGGAAAAAATTTGACATTTTGTTCCAGAGGTCCTGGGTTCAAATCCCACTCATAATTTATAATTCAAATGCTACTTGTAATGTCTTCTTTTTATCTGCATGTGTCCATTCTAAGGGTTATAATTAACGTCAGATGAAACTTTGTTAAGAAGAGTGAGTGGTCTAGTGGAAAAAATTTGTCCTTTTGTTCCAGAGGTCCTGGGTTCAAATCCAACTCATAATTTATAATTCAAATGCTACTTGTAATGTCTTCTTTTTATCTGCATGTGTCCATTCTAAGGGTTATAATTAACGTCAGATGCAAATTAGTTAAGAAGAGTGTGTGGTCTAGTGAAGAACTCAGGTCTCTTGTTCCAGCGTTGCCCGGTTCAAACCAATAGCAATTTGGTCTTTTATATCTGCATGTGTCCATTCTAAGGGTTATAATTAACGTCAGATGCAACTTAGATAAGAAGAGTGTGTGGTCTAGTGGAACACTTGTAATTTTGTCTTTTTATATCTGCATGTGTCCATTCTAAGGGTTATAATTAACGTCAGATGCAACTTAGGTATGAAGAGTGTGGTCTAGTGGAAAGATGCAGTGACTCTTGTTCCAGAGGTCCTGGGTTCAAAACACACTTGTAATCTTGTCTTTTATATCTGCATGTGTCCATTCTAAGGGTTATAATTAACGTCAGATGCAACTTTATTAAGAAGAGTGAGTGGTCCAGTGGAAAGACTCAGGTCTCTTTGTTCCAGCGGTCCTGGGTTCAAAGAACACTTGTAATTTTGTCTTTTTATATCTGCATGTGTCCATTCTAAGGGTTATAATTAACGTCAGATGCAATTTAGTTAAGAAGAGTGTGTGGTCTAGTGAAAAGATGCAGGACTCTTGTTCAAGAGGTCCTGGGTTCAAATCCTACTTGTAATTTTGTCTTTTTATATCTGCATGTGTCCATTCTAAGGGTTATAATTAACGTCAGAAGGAATTTTATTAAGAAGAGTGAGTGGTCTAGTGGAAAGACTCTGGAGGTGGATGTTGTGGGCTCAAACCCAGCTGAATGCAAGAGAGGATTTTGTTTTACCAAATGGGTTATTTTAAATTAAATAAATGCAAAACTCTTATTCAAGCTTGGTTGTTTGCTAGTTCTCACCCGGGTGAATCGGTCATGCCTGGTGGATGTCATGCCTGGGCTTGAACCCTCCTGGGAGATGGACTCAGGTTCCTTGATCTCAATCGCAACAGGCTAACCTGTTAAGCCATCAGGCCATCAACCATCAGGGGCCATCAGGGGCCATCAGGGCCATCAGGTCCCCCCGTGAAAATGTGTTCGTTTCTAATATATAAAGCTTAAATTTGTACTTAGAAAATTTAGCTCACTCCGACACTAGGCTCAAGGTATTGGACAATAAAAGGCAAATGAGTCTGAAGACTTGGACACCAGACTGGGAACATCTTCCATGTAGAAATCTATACTTAGTAAATTTAGCTCTGAAAATAGGCTCAGGGTACTGGACAATAACATGCAGATGATATGGTTACTACACACTGGATGCTGAAATGGGAAAGTCTTCCATGTAGAAATCTATACTTACAATGTAGTAAATTTAGCTCTGGGTACTGGACAATAACAGGCAGATCAGTATGGTTACTACACACTGGATGCTGAAATGGGAAAGCCTTCCATGTAAAAATCTATACTTACAATGTAGTAAATTTAGCTCTGGGTACTGGACAGTAACAGGCAGATTAGTCTGGTCACTAGACATTAGATATCAGGCTAGGAAAGTCTTACATGTAGAAATCTATACTTGGTCAATATAGCTCACTCTGATTCTGTGAATGAATTTCTAAAGTTTGAAGTAATGGACAGGAAAATGAGTTAGGTTACTAGACACCAGGAATAAGTCTTGTGGAAGAATAGATAAGTAGTTTATTAAATGACTTTTTCTGACTTGGCAACATGTCAAAATACTAAAATATTTAAGCAGAATAAGAAGGAAAACATTGAGTGCTTGGAACACAAACATGTTAAGTGCATTTTTGTTGATTTTGTGTTCAAGTATAATATTACGTAATATAACACTCTGTAGATAATGTACACATATTAATAATAATAACTGGTGCTCAAGGCGCATTATATTATTACTCTTGCTCATAAGGCTCATAAATCATTCCTGAAACCATCTCAGCTCCCTGGGGAGTATACAGCTCAATTGCTGCCATTTCAGCACATATAGGGGTATTAATCAAACACAACAACCAACTCTGCCCTCACAGGTACCCATTTACCCCTGGGTGGAGAGAAGCAATTATGGTAAAGTGTCTTGTTCAAGGACACAAGCACCATGGTCGCAGTTGGGATTCGAACCCACATTCTGACGACTCGGCCATCAGTACACAAATCCGATGCACTAAACCGCTCGACCATGGCAATCCACTAGTTACGCAATTAATCCATAGTTACGCTTAGTATGAGCACTTAAGAGTTGCTTAAAAGTAAGCAAAGATAGTCAGCTTTATACAGTAGAGTTGGTTTGTTACTCTGTCTTTTATTTAACCATTGTCTTGTATAATAAAAGAACATTGCAGATAATACAATAGATAGAAAGTAAACTACTAAACAATAAGAGTTAATATAATAGAAAGGATGCTATTAAACAATATAACATTGTTAATATAATACTGTAAAACTGGTAATTTTCGCGCAACATTTATTTTCGCGCTTTTCGCGTAACGATTAGACAGCGCGAATTTAAAAACACGCAAATTTATTACCCGCCCGGTGGAGTGGTAAGTTAGTAATATTTTCTTTGTTTACCTCTACCCCCGGCCCAGTAATGAAGACGTATACCTACATGTACATGTACATAAGCATTGTGCATAGCGCTTGATTGCACGCGACTTCGGCACTATGATTTGGTCACCTTTTGAAGTGGTAAATACGTGTCAACCACATCGTGTGCATTGTACTACAAGTCAAATATTTACTGTGCGCGAAAGCAACAAACCGCGAATGTGTCGGTAGGGTGGCTGAGCGCGAAAAATTACTCGCGCGAAAATTACCAGTTTTACAGTAGAAAGTAAATATAATGGTTAAAACTACTGAAGAATATATAATAGTTAATATAATAGATATAATTGAACAACTCTGTAACATTGTTTACAAACTGATAGAAAATGATCACCATTGCTGAAACCACTAGAAATTACACTACTGAACAACTCTAGGAACATTGTTTACAAACTGACAACCAAAATGACAAATTGCAGTTAGTGGTCTACATGAACTAGCAGGATCTTTATCAAATACACATACATGTCCTTGGCATTATTTTGGATACAACTGTAGGATAATTAGACAGTTCTGTACTTTTTTTTAAATTGTGAGAATACAACCATGTTAAATCTAAACATATTGTAAAATTACTTGTTGCTAACCAACCAAAACGACAAATTGTAGTTAGTGGCCTATGTCTCAAACCTAGCAAAAGACAGAAATATATCCTATTATCCTACTACATGTACCATAGTTTGAAGGAAATGAATTACAGTATTTGTGCACATTGCACGCTTTTCATATTTAATTTTGCTTACCATCCTGGTAAGGTTATTCTAAAGCAGGGCTACCATGCGCAGAAGTGTACCAGGGTGTAGCTTTGCAAGCCCTTTCACAAAAATAAAGAAGGAATCGTCTTCAATTTTTTTATTCAAGTTGTCTTTTGGACGTGCTTGCAAATGGTGCAACGTACAAGAACTGTAATCTACCTCATTAAATGCATATCATTTACAAAACTTACCCACATCTAAGACTCTCATGGAAGACCATGCCAACTCTTGCTTTTTGCATTTCCTGGAGATGCACATGAGATGGATTTAAGTCCAATGTTCTTTGCATTCTCCTTAAGATTCCAAATCTGTTCCAGGGTGTAGGACACCATCTGTCTCAAAATTATCTTGGTATCAGGTACTCTGCTGGTCTGCACTTCATCATTGCTACATGTACATACATGTATGCATTTCCTGGAGACACGCATAAGATGAATATTCTCCTTAAGACTCCAAGAAGACAGCAGCAATGTGTTTGTATTTTCCAAGATTAGAGGTGGTTTGGTCTGCTCCAGGTTGTAGGGCACCATCTGTCTCACGCTCATCTTGGGATCAGGTACTCTGCTGATGTGCTTTTCATCAGATGTCAACACTATGTATACATTTCCTGGATAAGCACACAAGATGGATTTAAGTCTATTGTTCTTTGCATTCACATACTGTATTCTCCTTAGAACAGCAGCAATGTTTGTATTTTCCAACATTAGAGAAGATGTGGTTTGGTCTGCTCCAGGTTGTAAGGCACCATCTGTCTCACGCTGATCTTGTAATGCAGGATTGATGATCAATAGCAAATCCACACTACGGGTCAATAAGAAATAAACCAAATAAATATATATTTCCACACACAGGCATAGCTAGCATCAGAACCAAAAATGTTAAATGTGTGTAGGGAGGGGGATCCCCATCACCTGTATGTCCCTTCATAAATCCCTTGTATAGGTTTAACAATCAAAGACACTCAAAATTTGTATGTCACTCCCAACCCATTGACTTTGTGCAGTGCAGTCAAATAAATGCAAGGACATTTGGCTCTGGTAGGAGGTCAAACCAAAACCACTCAACTGTAACTTATGCAGTACATACACAGCTCTGTGTGACTCTGCATATAACTTGTAAGACATACACAAGTGTGTTTGACTTTGCCACTATCTCCAGCACTCTTATACACATGTGTGAACAATTGGCAATGCAACCAAAAATACTCAAGTGACTGTCTGTGGGTGCGGTGCTTACTGCGCCAAATTTCAGCCTGGGCATAGGAGGGTTAATTAACCCTTGTATACATGCAGTCTCCAAAATGCCACAAAAGCAAAAACTGCTAAGTACACAATGCTTTTTCTATGCATGCCTTAAAATATCGCATACTGTACACAAGAATGGTACATGGATACCCCAAAATGCCCCTGGGTCTGGGACAAAAACAAAGTGTTCTGACCTTCACACAGTATGTGTATACCCCAAGTTACTGCACTGGTTTATTTCAAGTTAACCTTGCAATGAAACAAAGCAGGTGGCTGCTTCAGTTTACCTCATCTCTCTAAAGAGCCTTGGGGTATGCCATTAATCTTTAGATAAGAAAGTGTGTACCTCAAAATGTCCCGGTTGTGACATTTTGAAGTATGGATCCACTTTGTAAAGAACAACACTGATAATAGAAGGGTTTATTACATGTATGCATTTTTAATGGGATTCACACAGCAAATACAGTGTTTTTGGTATATTTCAAGAAAAGTATTTACTTTTTCAGGCCAAATTATTTTACATCAAGTGTAATTGCTTTGAGTTAGCTTATACTTAACATGCAAGAAGTTGTAATAGCGCTCTGATGTACCACATGAGCTATTTCCGACCGCATGTGCCAAGGTGGAACTTGACAACTTACTTGATTGGTTATATTACTTGATTACTATGTATAAATAATCTATAAATGTATTACTCTTCTATGAATATATTTCATATTTCTTGGGACAAATGTGCCCACAGGGTTGGGGTCAGATGTACCCACAGATATGGCCAGGTGTGCCAATGATTAATTGTTTTGGGCCTGGTGTAAGCCCAAGAATGGTTGGGTCAGATGTATCCACATATATGGCCATGTGTGCCAATTTATTGTTGGGCATGGTGTAAGCCCAAGAATGGTAGGGCTCAGGTGCGCCCCATGTTCTTTTTTTTTGCATGTGTGACCGGATAGCCAAACAATTTTTCGCCATACGGCACAAACAATTGATGTTTTGACAATAAAAACAGTTTCAAGGCTGAGGCGTTCTATCACAAGAATTTGTCTGTTTTGTTTCATTTGAATCCGAGTGTAAGTAAAATTAAGTGGGAGTTCTTGATGTTTGCCTTGGTATAACTCGATCACATTTGTATATAACAAATAGAGACAGAAAAATCATTGATATCACGGAATCACTATTTTAATAACATTTTGACATTCTAAGCTTTAGGGAAAAAAAATTGTACTGATATTTCGTACATTGTACTATGACCAACGCATGTGTACCGTGCATGTACAGTCACTATACAGTGTATGCAAACATATGATGTACAAGCTAGTGCTAGGAGTTACCGGTTAGTTCACTCCTGTTTAACCAAATCTTTCATGGTCGGTTAACTGGAAATTTCAAAACAGGGTGTCCAAATTGTTGACTTACAATACTTTTACATGTAAATGACAGATGAAATAGGGTGTTCACAATTGCAAATGGGTGTCCAAAGACAGCACCTGATGGCCACACAAACTATAGATCATCTGCAAATAGCACAATGTGTATCAAAAAGATCAATAAACTTCCAGCAATGCAGCAAAAAAGAAAATCTAGAACTACAAAATGTGTGGCAAATTCTTCCAAAATTGTTGGTCATATTTTTTGAAATTATTGGTTTTGGTTAGCCGGTTAGAAAATTTATAAATGGTGAGTGCAGTTTTGGTCGGTTAACCGTAGGCCTAAGTAATCTCAATCCTCAGAGTAGTGGCACAAACTTCAGCCTTAAATCTTCACTTCTTTGACATACATGTAAGATAATTCTTGTAATTGTAGATGGCACATTGGCAACACCGCTGTTCAAAATGCTCTGCAGGCGACATGTGGTTTGGGCGCATGCGCGAGAATTTTGAAGGGTCATACAAAAATGCATATTCATAACGTGACCTTTACTTTTTTTTCCGTCACGGAGTTCATTGATAAAAACGCCTGTTACATACTGAAAATTAATTTCAAAGAGAATTTTTAACCAATAGGATTAGAAAGAATATGTCGTCTGCAAATATTGAACTAACATTACAGCAATATGGGCAAACGCGAATTTCCTTGAAGTTTTTGTGCACAACTTTGGCCCTTGACAAGAGCGCCGCACGCTGAAAAAGGTAATATTTCAAAGCGGATTTTCTTCCTGATGATGAATTTTCCTTGAGACATAAAAAGTATGATAGGTGAAAGAACTCTTATTTTAACTAATTATTACTTTGTTATTTGAGCAAACCCAGTAGCTAACTTTTAAACGGTGGGATTCCCCTGCGGCTTTAGTGTTGTTAAACAAAAGATTTCTGGGGAACCCGTTACGGTTTTGGGATGACATCATTGTGTATGCGTGCATACACACACGGATTAGATTGTGGGCGTTTTTCATTGTAAGGGGTTAAATAATTTTTAATAACGTTAGAATATAAAAAACGGGAATGATTTGAGTTTATAAGCCAATATAAACCAATATTTAATACATATATTCTGTTCACTCTTCCATTTTAAATTAATTTAAGGATTTGTTTTCCTTTCTATGCACTCCAAATCCATTATTTAAACAGCGAAGATGTAATCAATAGCAATATTTCACCTTTTTTGAATTGCTGCCCAGAGGCCGTTACTTGGGTTTGCTCAGGTATAATCACCATGAAACTGTTCTTCGTGAGTTTAACTACCCTCCTATGCTTGATTTTTCAAGAAAAAAATTCACGAAAGATGTACAATAACGCCAAAAATGGACCAATAATTAGCTTCTCTCGATCTGTAAAATTTAACGGATGCTCAATATTTGATGCACATTGAAGACGCTTTTTACACTTCGCGGGTTTCGATGAATTCACCCAGAAACGTGTCATCTTGTAAAGCCATGACTGTAGATTGATGTGTGATCTTTGTTCATTGAGGTCATTTGGCATTTGCACTCACTTTGATCGTACACCTCCAGTCGATTTGCCAAATTTCAAAAGACGCGACCTTGTTTAAAGTTGGTGAAACAACACCAATAGAGGGCGCTATACAGAGCAGAAAAAGGCACATGCGCACAAACCTCTTGTCGCTCTGCATGCAGCGGTGGCAAATTATGCTACATATAAGTGCACGATGCCAGACACGCTCAATCCCTTTATACTGCATAATTGTTTTGAACGCGTAGATCGTGTCACAACACATGTTTAGGAGTATTGCAGCAGCAAATATGACATGAAATGTGTAATCAAATGAAGCAAGTTAAAAACGCCAATATCCAAGTAATATTTACATGTATCTATTGTATAGAATCTCATGGAATGATTATGCTAATATCTCGTCTAATAAAAATGTTGGCATAATTAATCGACTAAAACATTTCTTACCATGGGGTGACATCAATGCATCTTGTTTGGAGGGTGACTGGGTTCCATGGGGTGACATCAATGCATCTTGTTTGGAGGGTGACTGGGTTCCATGGGGTGACATAGTGCATCTTGTTTGGAGGCCGGGTGACTTGGTTCCATGAGTTCATGTAGTGGGTGCTGCAGGGGTTCATTGAGTGTGTACCTGGTTTCATCAAGTGGTAGCCTTAAATGCTAATGGTGTTAGCTAGCAGATACAAGTTGCTGGAGGTAGGAACTAATCGCTGTTGCATCATCTGTAAAATATCACAAAAAACAGTTCATATATTTAAAAAAACACATTAATAAACAAGACTTTCATCAATAGATTAATAAACAAGACTTTCATCAATAGATAAATAAACATTTTGGGAAAAAAATAATATAATTTACAGAATAAATTATAAAGTTATCTTTCATTTTGCACAAATTTTGGAGGTATTATGAGAACACAGACTGAGGCCAATAGGAGGAAGACAAGAACAGCTGACACTAGGAAGGGACATGTGTGTGGAACATACCCTCGACATTATATTTTCAGTGAGTGTCATAACATTATCACTGAGAGCAACAATCAAATTGGTGAAATCTAGTAAGGAATGGGAAGGGCCGGAGGTAGGCGTGTGCCCTTTTTTGTATCACCATATCACTGGCTTACAGGGTTGTTATATTTAAACTTGAGAAAAGTTTGAGATATGAACTATTTTTCCTCTGTGTGTAACAATGGTCAATCTGGTCCAAAATCGGCTATAATCTGGATCAGAGTGAGATTTGTATTCTTTAAATTTCCCTTTAACTCAGAGATATTGTTAATAAGTAACTAAAGTTTGTGATAGTTCAAACTTGAACCCTAACAACCCTAAATCCATGGGGCACTTTTGGGGAAAAATTCAGCACTGATGGAAACTAGTAGTTTCACCTCTTCAAATGGGGCAAAATTACTGTACCTGGCAAGAAGTACAGGCCATAAGTGCTGAATATGAAAGATCAACGAAAATACATGGTGTATTTTGAAGATAAGGGAATTATGTTTCCAAAAGTGCACTGATGGATTTTGGAGGATTCAGGAAGGTTCCAAGCTAGAATACCTAGGGGCTTAGGGTTAAAGGTTATATTTTCTTAACTTCGTATATTTTGAAGAGAAAAGTTGATTGTAGGTTTAATTTCTCAAGTGTGCCATTTTCACATGTATTATTGTCATGTGGCACCTCTGCCTCATGGTCATAGAGACAAAGCCCCATGTGTGGAAATTTCTTTAATCTTATGGTAGAATACTTAATGTACATAACTCTGTGGCCTTAATATCAGTGCATTCTGTTGAATAGGTTAGCCTTTATGTCTCTTTTACTTGTAAACAATTCCCTTGATTTTTAGCATCAGAGGCAAGTGCCAGGCTAGGAAGTGTTCTTTGGTCTTAAGCACACAATTTTATCTCCTAGAATTTGTTTATAACAGTTTATTGGGTAGAGCTGGTCTGGACTTAAATTGCCTTGTTTTGACATTATGTTTTTCTTTACTCTGTTATACACAGAATAGGTAACTAATAACAGAAGAGAGAGCCAAATTGCCCACAGTAGCTCAGTTTGTTTTTGGTCATTTTAGCCAAGTACTGGCTCGATAATAGACTGACACAGTCTCTGAGTTAAAAGGAAGATTTAATTTGTTTACAGTTACTTTGTTTAGTTTATAGAGAGTAGGGATGAGGAAAAGGCCCATGATTACATTAATAGTTTAGTCAAGTATTGCTTTATAAAATATTTTACTTTGCATTCTGGCGCAACTCCTGATTTTATGGAGATTTGGCCAGCTGTGATAAGCTTAAGTTTCCCTTCTGAATTTTCATATTTTTTAATGTATTTTTATTTACTTCTTACTAGATTTATTATTTTTATTTGAGTTAATAATTCTTCTCTTACAAACCAAGACTAGTTGGACTTACTTTTGTTTATTTTTATTTGAGTGAGTTACGAACTAGTTTTGAGTTCTGAATTATTTCATAAGAGTTAAAGTTTTGTTAACCCTAACCCTGCCAGACGCAGCACAGTGCATCAGGTGGAAAAGTCTGGTGCACTTTGATGCATTCAGCTGTCAACACCAGTGCATAAGCAGCCAAGTCTGTTTCTATTGAGAGCTGGTCCCATTGAACAATGCCAGAGTTGTATCCTGCTGCGTTTGGTGACCACAGACTCTGAGGCAGTTCGGCCTTGAGATTTGTGACCAGATGGATCTTGCTGCACTCTGCAGCCAAGTCACTTTGACAAACGATGCAATCTGATGCGTCTGGCAGGGTTTCTCAGCCAAAATACCCTGGAGGGTTAGGGTTAATGTTAATTTCAAAGGAAATTATTTAATCTCCATTTTATTTGATTATTTGTTTTATTAATTAAAGTGCTGTACCAATATTGATCCTATAACCACTGTCCACTCTATTGCCTCTTCTTTTCAGCAGGTAATCCAAGGGTGCACATTTGGGTCAACAGTCAAAACAGGACATTTGACCTCTACTTCCCACTAAAAGTACAGCTGTAGTAGGAGGGATATAAGAAAGAACACCACTCTCTTTTTAATTTTCTGTTTTCTTGACCCAAACATGAGGATTGATTGAGTTCAAATTTCCATAGAGATCAAACCATCATTACAGAGATCAAAACATCAAGACAAGTGTGGAACATCTAGAGTTTTCAGTGGATATTAATCATGTAAACATGTGATGTTTACATGAAATAATCTATCCAATATGATATACAATACCATTACTCAACACAGCTGAACTATGACAATAAAGTTCAATGTACGTCACTGAGCCAATACGGTAATACACATAAATGTACACTGCATTTACTGTGTAGCAGGCAAACCTATGACCTTGCCACATGACTCTATAGCTGTGACAATTGAAACTTTGTTTGTCAAGCGCCATTTTGTTTGGGATCCACCCTAACGTTACATGTAGCATCAATTGCTCTGTCTTCAATAAGAAAAATTGACTTCATTTTGTGTTCAACTGTCTTAAACTGACTTCAATAAAACAAGGTAAAACCACTGTAGGGTAAGCTAACATTTGTACAGATGTTTTGACAGTGATACAGTATATATACAATGGATAAGATCAGACCAACTGGTTCATGGGTTTGTAGGGAAGGATTAGACCAACTGGTTTGTAGGGAAGGATTCGACCAACTGGTTTGTAGGAAAGGATTAGACCAACTTGTTTGTAGGGAAGGATTAGACCAACTGGTTTGTAGGGAAGGATCAGACCAACTGGTTTGTAGGGAAGGATTAGACCAACTGGTTTGTAGGGAAGGATCAGACCAACTGGTTTGTAGGGAAGGATTAGACCAACTGGTTTGTAGGAAAGGATTAGACCAACTTGTTTGTAGGGAAGGATTAGACCAACTGGTTTGTAGGGAAGGATTAGACCAACTGGTTTGTAGGGAAGGATTAGACCAACTGGTTTGTAGGGAAGGATTAGACCAACTGGTTTGTAGGGAAGGATTAGACCAACTGGTTTGTAGGGAAGGATTAGACCAACTTGTTTGTAGGGAAGGATCAGACCAACTGGTTTGTAGGGAAGGATTAGACCAACTTGTTTGTAGGGAAGGATTAGACCAACTGGTTTGTAGGGAAGGATTAGACCAACTGGTTTGTAGGGAAGGATCAGACCAACTGGTTTGTAGGGAAGGATTAGACCAACTGGTTTGTAGGGAAGGATTAGACCAACTGGTTTGTAGGGAAGGATCAGACCAACTGGTTTGTAGGGAAGGATTAGACCAACTGGTTTGTAGGGAAGGATTAGACCAACTGGTTTGTAGGGAAGGATTACACCAACTGGTTTAAAGTGGGGAAGGTATGTACAACATTGATTACAAAAATACTGAATTATTATTCGAATGTTAACTTCATGTGATACATGTTGATACATGTAGAGGTACCAATCATCCCGAATAATTGTTCTGTATATAGTGATCTCATTTCAGAGAAAACAACAAAATATGCACATTAAAAAGTTGGTATTAAAAAATGTGCAACTTTTTGCTCCTTTTTCACACTTTACTCAAGACTTAGACTCGGCATTGAGCTGAAACTTTCACATGACCTACCCCACTTTTTAGTGGGGGTGGGAAGGGACAATATATAAATCCTCCCCCACTTGCAATCACTGTACTTAATATGTAGGCCACTGTATACCTAGTCTTGGTTCAAAACTGTGTTTGTATGGTTTTGATACACGATCCGACAGCGCTACACGAACGTTACAATCACAAACTGCTACCACACACAAACCACTATCAAACAGTCGGGAATTTTGTAGAATCTCCCCCCACCCGCATGCGTCAATTTGAAATGCTAGCACTGCCCACATTTTTGGTGTGCATGCACAAAAACAACAATGGACTGCCACGTTCACTGATCAACAACTTCACGGCAGTCTGCTGTTGTATATGCGTGTGCGCATCAAAAATGTGGGCCACGCTAGGGGAGATTCTACGAAATTCCCAAGACTGTGTTTGATAGCGGTTCATGATTCGATTGTAGCAGTTCATGTAGCGCCATCGTGCGGCATGTGATGACGGATCGTGTCTCAAAAACGTACACAGTCTTGAGCCAATACTATTGTATACCCAGACTCTACATGTACATTTTTATTTTGTAACTCCCAAAATCATCATGAAGCACTCAGTTCACTTACACAGAGGTGGATCTACAATCTTGGATAGACAGTCTTGTTGGGATACAGAACAAGAATTGACTATCCCCATTCCCCCTCCTATGGGCATCGATCCCTTGGGATTAAAGGTCATGTCTTCCTCCCACATTGACTATTTCACCTGGCTAATGCCTTTCTTCTGAAAAACAAGTAGTTTAACTCTTTCTATCCGGAATTATGTCATGCGTACGGACAGAATTGTTTTTATTGTTGTAATTTGATACTGTAAACAATCAAGGTTGAAGTGTGGAAATTATTAATAATTTGTTTATCTTTTGAGTATTGAAAAGAGTAAGGTATCAAAATAAAGGTTATGACTCACTGAGTGTGAATATTGAGATGGGGGTCATCTTGGGATTACCCATAATGCACTGCAGCCATCCAAATATAAACTAACGTTTATCGCTGTTCAGAATAAAGATCAATAAAACTACAAGTAATTGCTTGAATGTATGCAGATATGCATTGTATGAACAAAAAATGTGGTTTGTTTATCTCAGAATGTCAGGGCAGGATAATATTACCCATAATGCCTAGTAGCCCCGTTTATATAAAAAAAATCATAAATAAACCTTGATACAACATACTTCATCTTGTTTCCGTTATACAATAATGTAAACAATCCAGGTCGTGGGTAGAAATTATTAATAATTTGGTTATATTTGGACAACTGGTACAATCATTAGTATTACGTGTAACATCTGTCCAATTTTTACCTTTGTTGCTCGCTCTATTGCTGGTCCTATGGGCACATTAGCCTGCGACATTGCTTGCTGTCGTGGTCATGTATATGCCTATCACTGTATCGCTATTGCTGTCGGTACATACGACCTCAGATTCAGAGGCCTTACTGTCGTTTTTACCCAGAAAATCATTAAATACGTCGCAGTCAGTGTGTTCAAAGTCAACATTGTCTGATCATTGTCTTCATCATCTCCATCTTCACTGCTTTTATGTCCATGTTATTATTCCAAGAAAATAATAGCAAGCGTTGTGCATGGTCTGTTGTGAGTTTCATAGAGGCCGCCATTTTTAAATAGAACATGTGTGTAGACAGCATGTCATCAATGTTAACAAGTATTTTGTCTGTTCTCGTTGTCAATAATCAACATTTATTAGCTAATTTGCATTGGAAGTACATTATTGGAAGTACATTATTGGAAGTACAGAATTCTTATTGGTCAATTGTGCACTCGGTTGTTAAAACAAGACCCGTTATCAGGTGATGATGTTTGAGCCTTTTAAAAGGCTTGTAAACCAAACTTCTGAAAAAATTTACTTGAAATTTTCAATAACAGTGTTCCAAAGAAAAAGAAAATTAACGGAAATCACTAGTGAAATAGTCAAATCAAACACAGGCGATACAAGTATAATCAATGACTGAGTATAGGTTTTCTGAAAAAGAAATGGCTGAATCTTTTTCAAACATAATATTTTATAAGGCCAAAACAAAAAAGTCTGGTTTCTGGTCATGGGTCGGCTTCTATATCGGTGTGGTGACATGTTTTTTTTTTTTTGTAATCTTTTTTTTTTGGGTGATACGTACATATTTTTACATGGTTATTGGAACAAGGCCAAATTCCCCAAACACAAAGTGTGAAAAAGTTGTCTAAAACAACGCTGCAAAATTCCAATCGATCCAGCAATATTTGCTGCAACTGGACATTGTTTCATAGCAATGAAAACTAAAAAGACTGACAAGCGGGTCTGAGGTGACGTGCGTGGAGATCAGAATCAGGAGACTTTTTTGGGCCAACTGACAAATTTGTGCATTAGTTCTTTTTTACTGGAGTTATGATCCTATAAAGAAAAATTTCCAGCCCCCCCCTTCGCAGGGCAGTCAGGATATGTGTATGTGGCTTATGTTGAGTTTGTTCTCAATCTTCTTTTCTTATATCATTTATTAACAGATAGAAATGGCTACTTCTAAACCAACAGTGGGTTCAGCTCTAGAGAAAATCAGCAAGGATCATCTTGAGTGCAGTATTTGCAAAGAGGTGTACAGACAACCCAAAATGCTGGACTGTGTCCACAGCTTCTGTGAAAACTGTTTAGATGAATACCACACTACTAAATACAAGGATGCTGTCATGATTCCTTGTCCTTTGTGTCGACGGGAGACACAACTTCCTACGATGGGTGTTCCAGGCCTCAAGACCAACTTCTATCTAATTGGTCTTGTTGAGGAGATCACACTGCAATACAAGTTGGTCAGCTCGTCTGGTGACACAAAGCTTACCTGTGAATTTTTATGCAAGGAGGAAAATGAGGCTACACATCGCTGTCTAAACTGCGCACAGAACATGTGCGAAAATTGTAGAGACTCACATTCAAGAATCGCCGCACTGTCAAGTCACACCATTGCTACTTTGGAGGACTTTATGCAGGGGAAAGTAGCAATAAAAGAGACAAAACAAAAACGTCATCCAGAATGCCAAACCCATGAGGGTGAAGTGGCATGGTTCTACTGTGTAACATGTGACAAGTTGATTTGCCAAGCTTGCACTGTCCTAAACCACTGTAAACCACAACATGAGTACATTGAGTATGACCAAGCCTCATCCACATATAAACAGTCATTGGCTCAATTCTTTACTCCCCTTGAAGGAGTTCTCAAGAAACTTGAACAATCTCTAGCAATTGCCTCAACAATGAAAGACAAACTGGGCATCACAGTTGAAAGAACCATGGCAGAGGTGAAGAACAGAGCTGATGAGATCAGGGCTGAGGTAACAGCTCAAGAGAGTCGCATCATTGATGAAATCAAAAACCTCCACAAAGATCAGAAGAACAAATTGGATGAATATGAGCAAACAGTGAGTGTAATCTCACAACAAATACAGCATTCACTGGAGACCGCCAAAGATGTCACCAACAATTCATCAGATCCTGACTTCCTTGCACTCTATCCCACTATTAGCAAGGACTTGAAATTTCTCAGCAGTCAAAGTCTTCCCAAGATTGATGACAAGCTTTGTCATCTGAGATTCAAGGAGAGTCAGAGGGTTGGTGATATCAATCTTGGTAAGGTGGAGCTGCCGGAACCCAAGTGGGAGCTGTGTGGTGAATTTGGCAAAAAGGGAGGTGGTTCAGGAGAATTCAATGTGGCTTGGGGTATTGCTGCTTGTCAACCTGGTGATGAGATTGCAGTGGCAGACTATAATAACAAGAGAGTGGTAATCTGCAGCACCAAGGGAAACCAGAAAAGAACCATTCCAATGCAAGGATGTAAGTTTCTTATGTACACATTAAATACATTCAATAGCATAGTGTACTGTAGTGCACAAGTGTGCATGATGTTCTGTGTAACAAGACTGCACAGGAAAAATCTTATTAGGAATTACAAAATGCAAAAAAAATACCTCAATGACTATTTAAAGTAAACGTGCTATGTGTATGTGCTGTGCTATGTGCTGTTTTTATTGTGTCGAGGTCTCTGCACAAGGGTCCTTTAACTCAGACATTGTCTTGAACAAGTCCCTGTATGAGAGCTGATCTCAGTGAAGCACTATGAAAGGCCTTTACAATTAATTTCAATAAATTAATTTTATGATATGAAATTCTTTATGCTTCAACATTAGAAAACAAAATAATAATTTTGTACATAATTGTTATTTTACTGTGCTGTGATATCTCTTATTTTTCCAGGTCCACGTGACATTGCAGCTAGACACAATCACTTAGTGGTTGTGGACAGCACCAACAATGTCATCAAGATGTACAACAATGATGGCACACTTGCCTTTGACTTCCACACAGTGCCTCATAGTGAGGTAGGGAAGACAGCAGTGGACCTCTGGAGTGTAGTAGTAAATAATAAGGGTAACATCATAATAGGTGATGTGATGAGGATGTTGGTGAGCGAGCACAGCCCCACTGATGGCTCGCTCATCCACACTATGCCAGTCAAAACAAAACCTTGCTTCCTGGCCATTGATAATAATAATAGAGTTGTAGTCAGTGGTCATAACCAACATCAAGTAGACATTGTTGATAACAATGGTACTTCATTACTCACAATCAAACCAACAATCAATGGTCAGGAAGTTCAATACTGTCAATGTGTATGCTGTGACAGATCAGACATATACATTGCAGTGTGCAATGGGAATAACACTGGTCATATTCACCATTATGATGATGAAGGTAGATTCATCTCATGTATAGCTCAGGGTCTGTTAAAATGGCCCATGGGAATCACATTCACTGCGGATGAGCATCAGCTGGTAGTGGCAAACGACTACTCAGTGAAGATATATCACAAGGTGTGATGTAATCCAACATGCTTCTGGCAATCTCCCTTGTCATCATAATGGTGAAAAAAATAAATGTCCTTTTGAAGATATGTTACCCAAACATGTAATGTAGCATCTTGTCACTCTAGGATTAATCTTGTGTTGCTTATTAATAATGTTTGACATGACAAGAGGTACAGAGCACAATTTATTGACAATGGAGTCTTCACTTTGATTTAGGCCAAAAAAATGTCTCCAGTTTCTAGTCATACATGTAGGTTGGCTACAAAATCGGTGATTTTGTTGTTGTAATTTTATTCTTACAAAGTACATGTATGGTGACTAAGAGAGGCCTCACAAATCAGGAAAACATTCATACCCCTAGATGTGAAAAAGTCGTTTAAAACACAACGTGGAAGAATTCCAATCGATCCAGCAATCGATCCAGCAATTTTGGCTGCAATTTGGCATATGACATAAAACACAATAAAGGGGGCCACTTTGCATCCGTCACGTTAGTAGTTTTTCCAATGGTTATTATTTATTTTTAAGTACCTGAAACCGACTAAAAAGTGTTTCAACATGTGAATGGACATGCAGGCTTATACTAGAACTAATTTGAGTTGATTTATTTTATTTTTTAATTTTTTAATTTATTTTTTTACCCTCAAATTTCCATAAAAATTGGACGGAAAAAGTTACCTCACTTTTCCGTCCATTTGTTGATGGAAATTTTAGGGTAATTAAAAAATTAACAGTAATAATCAACTCAAATTATCTTTAGGATAAGCATACATGTCTATTCAAATGTTGAAATTCTTTTTGGGTGGTTTCAGATATTTAAAAAAAAAATTATAACCATTAGAAAAACTGCTAACGTGACGGTAGGAAAGTGGCCCCCCTTTATTGTGTTTTATGTCATATAGTTTCATAGCAACAACAATAAAAAGAAGAAAAAAAAGAAATTTAAACATTCTGAAGCATGTGGATACCAGAAAATAGACTCTTATTTTGGCCTTATAATAACAAACTCAAATGAATAATTGATTTTGATTATTTAATTACACTTCAATGATTTAAAGTACTGAGTGTCTGTTGGGAAATGATTTGACATGTGACATGAGCGGGGTAGGGCTTGAACCCATTTGAAACTGTATATGCAGGATGGGAACAACATTGCTTATGTTGACAAAATTGCATCTACAAGTATGCAGATAAAGGGTTAACTGAAAAGGGGTCAAGGGACATTTCAAGTCAAGATATACATAACCATCCTGTAAAAGTTTAATCTTACGTGTCATTAACCCTCGTACTGATAGACCATTTGAAACCATTCAAAATTTCCACTTTCAAAAATGCCCATTGGTTTTGTACACACATGGTGATACCATTTGAACAGTGTTGGTAGCAAGCTTTACTACCATTCAAATCCATTCAAATGCATAGAGGGTCCATTGATTCACCACTTAGAAGTATCCAAACAAGGTTTTGTATTCGATGACCTACCATTCCAAACCATTTGGGGAAATCAATACTGTACACAGTTATTTCACCATTCAAACCACAAAAGTGAATGGTTTCAAATGGTGCATCAACTTGTTTGAAAAAGGCACCTGAACTAGGAGGGTTAAAAGTGACAGAATCTCGGGCAAAATTATTTCTAAGGAAGATTGATTCGATCGTCAGCTTTACACCAATCCATATCTTTCCTATGAGAATGAAATATTTCACAACAATATTTCACAAGTAGTTTAATGAATTTATGACAGAATCTGGCATTAATTCACTTTGACAATTTATTACTGTAAGAACACGCCTGTGAGGGAGTTTTACTTTTGTTGTTGTTGTCTATTTGTAAATTTTACTCTTTAAGCCTCCTACTATAGCTGCACTTTAGTGGGAAGTACCTACACAGGTCAAAACCAGTCAACTGCCTGTTTTGACTGTTGACCCAAATGCGCACACAGGGGCATTTTTGAATGGTTTTTACAGTCATTTTGACCACCCTGACCAATACCAGACAATGCTTTTTTACCAGTCAAAAACAGTCGACTCATTTTGACCTGTAAATGTACTTACTACACATACGATTTTGATAGTGTTTGACAGTGTTTAAAAAATGAGAACACAAACTTAATAATTACAAAAGGTAAACTTGATTCATATTTTTAATCTACTTTTTCAAATAAATTGTCCCGCCCTTATCCACATACATTGTATTCCCTCCCCACTAACTCCATTTGCAATCTTGGTACATATTCTTTTAATCTTTAAGTCTTTTAATCTTCCTCATTACTTCCATTTTGTTACTTATTATGTTTGGTTGTTCATTGTCATATCTTGCTATGCATTTAATTGTATGTTTTAATTTATGCCTATAAAATTACAATTCTGAAATATATTTAAGAAATATAAACTTTCCAAACCTGGAAAAGGACAATGGGCTGGATTTATTGAAAAGTTTGAAAAGGGTATATCTAAAATATGACTGTCGAATGGCCAAGATCCAAGTTTGTCGAACTGCAGATGAATAAATCAGACTTCGGAAGTCTCAAATATTTATCACCTAACAAAGGGGCAGAGCCATGCCAGCCTCATTAACTCGACCAGGCATGAGTGCATGCAGGACGTTCTGTCAGCGGACTGTCTGACCGCCTGTCTGGACAGTCCACTGACAGTGTGCTGGAATTACAAGGAGTCAATATTGAATACGTCTCTTACTAAGTCTTCTTGTTCTGACTGTTATGTTATAAAAGTTTTGAAAATACAAAATTTGATTTGAAAATTTAATTGAATGATGCACTGTCATAGAGGATCTTTATTGTTAAGCTAAGTACGTGTACTGTATATTACATTTAATTTACATAATTTATTCTATACTCTGATATGTATAAAAACAAAAGACAAATATTGTCAAAATGTTTTTGTTGTTCACAACCAAGTCCTTATTAGTTTAGTTGTTGAAAATGTTAACCAGCAATAAACCCATTGGCGGTGCAAAAGGGGGATGGTGGTGGGAAATAATTTCCGCACTTTAAATTATTTTGTCCAAAATTGTTACGTCTATTCACATTGAAAGAATGTGACAAAGTAAACCGAACCACAAATATCCTGCCAATTCTTAGCGTCCTAATTAAACGCAAGAACTACACTCATTAGTTAAATGTTCCCAACATCACATTAAACAATAAACCTGTAAAAGTGTCCCCTAAATATTTGGGAGAAAATATCAATTTTCAAATTTGATGTGAAAACAACACTAGTCAGTTGACTTCATTTTTTATGATTATTAAGTTCTGGGCAATAATTTCACTTTTTCTTAAGAATAGTAACACCTTAGACAAAACGAATAATTCCGCCTGAATTGTTATAAAAACTTTGTCCTCTATTGCCTTGTGTTATGAAAAAATATTCCCATTTCCCCCAAAAGACTTTCACAGATTGGTTTCTGTGTAGATTCATTAACCCTTGTGCAGTCTCCAAAATGCCACAAAAACAAACACTGCTAAGTACACAATGCTTTTTCTATGCATGCCTTAAAATATTGCATACTGTACACAAGAATGGTACATGTACATGGATACCCCAAAATGCCCCTGGGTCTGGGACAAAAACAAAGTGTTCTGACCTTCACACAGTATGTGTATACCCCAGGTTACTGCACTGGTTTATTTCAAGTTAGCCTTGCAATAAAACAAAGCAGGTGGCTGCTTCAGTTTACCTCATCTCTCTAAAGAGCCTTGGGGTATGCCATTAATCTTTAGATAAGAAAGTGTGTACCTCAAAATGTCCCAGTTGTGACATTTTGAAGTATGGGTCCACTTTGTAAAGAACAACACTGATAATAGAAGGGATTACATGTATGCATTTTTAATGGGATTCACACAGCAAATAGTGGGTTTTTTTGGTGTATATTTCAAGAAAAGTATTTACTTTTTCAGGCCAAATTATTTTACATCAAGTGTAATTGCTTTGAGTTAGCTTATACTTAACATGCAAGAAGTTGTAATAGCACTCTGATGTACCACATGGGCTATTTCCGACCGCATGTGCCAAGGTGGAACTTGACAACTTACTTGATTGGTTATATTACTGGATTGGCTATACTATGTATAAATACTCTATACATGTATTACTCTTCTATGAATATATTTCATATTTCGTGTGCCCACAGGGTTGGGGTCAAATGTACCCACAGATATGGCCAGGTGTAAGCCCAAGAATGGTTGGGTCAGATGTATCCACATCTATGGCCATGTGTGCCAATTTGTTGTGGGCATGATGTAAGCCCAAGAATGGTAGGGGCTCAGGTGCGCCCTGAGTTCTTTTTTTTTGCATGTGTGACCGGATAGCTAAACAATTTTTCGCCATCCGGCACAAACAATTGATGTTTTGACAATAAAAACAGTTTCAAGGCTGTGGCGTTCTATCACAAGAATTTGTCTGTTTTGTTTCATTTGAATCCGAGTTTAAGTAAAATTAAGTGGGAGTTCTTGATGTTTGTCTTGGTATAACTCGATCACATTTGTATATAACGAATAGAGACAGAAAAATCATTGATATCACGGAATCACTATTTTAATAACATTTTGACATTCTAAGCTTTAGGGACAAAAAATTGTACTGATATTTCGTACATTGTACTATGACCAACGCATGTGTACCGTGCATGTACAGTCACTATACAGTGTATGCAAACATATGATGTACAAGCTAGCGCTAGGAGTTACCGCTTAGTTCACTCCTGTTTAACCAAATCTTTCATGGTCGGTTAACTGGAAATTTCAAAACAGGGTGTCCAAATTGTTGACTTACAATACTTTTACATGTAAATGACAGATGAAATAGGATGTCCAAATTGTTGACTTACAATACTTTTACATGTAAATGACAGATGAAATAGGGTGTCCAAAATTGCAAATGGGTGTCCAAAGACAGCACCTGATGGTCACACAAAGTATAGATCATCGGCAAATAACACAATGTGTATCAAAAATCATCAATAAACTTCCAGCAATGCAGCAAAAAAGAAAATCTAGAACTACAAAATGTGTGGCAAATTCTTCCCAAATTGTTGGTTATATTTTTTTTAATTATTGGTTTTGGTTAGCCAGTTAGAAAATTGATAAATGGTGAGTGCAGTCTTGGTCGGTTAACCGTAGGCTTAAGAAATCTCAATCCTCAGAGTAATGGCACAAACTTCAGCCTTAAATCCTCACTTCTTTGACATACATGTAAGATAATTCTTGTAATTGTAGATGGCATATTGGCACATTATGCTACATATAAACGCACTCAATTCCTTTATATTGCATAATTGTTTTGAACGCGTAGATCGTGTCACGACACATGTTTAGCTCCTCACTGGAGTATCGCAACAGTAAATATGACATGAAATGTGTAATCAAATGAAGCAAGTTAAACATCAAGATCCAAGTAATATTTACTTGTATCTATTGTATAGAATCTCATGGAATGATTATGCTAATATCTCATCTAATAAAAATGTTAGCATAATTAATAGACTAAAACATTTCTTACCATGGGGTGACATCAATGCATCTTGTTTGGAGGGTGATGGGTTCCATGGGGTGACATCAATGCATCTTGTTTGGAGGGTGACTGGGTTCCATGGGGTGACATCAGTGCATCTTGTTTGGAGGGTGACTGGGTTCCATGGGGTGACATCAGTGCATCTTGTTTGGAGGGTGACTGGGTTCCATGGGGTGACATCAATGCATCTTGTTTGGAGGGTGACTGGGTTCCATGGGGTGACATCAGTGCATCTTGTTTGGAGGGTGACTGGGTTCCATGGGGTGACATCAGTGCATCTTGTTTGGAGGGTGACTGGGTTCCATGGGGTGACATCAGTGCATCTTGTTTGGAGGGTGACTGGGTTCCATGGGGTGACATCAGTGCATCTTGTTTGGAGGGTGACTGGGTTCCATGGGGTGACATCAATGCATCTGGTTTGGAGGCCGGGTGACTGGGTTCCGTGAGTTCATGTAGTGGGTGCTGCAGGGGTTCACTGAGTGTGTACCTGGGTTCATCAAGTGGTAGCCTTAATTGCTAATGGTGTTAGATAGCAGATACAAGTTGCTGGAGGTAGGAACTACTCGCTGTTGCATCATCTGTAAAATATCACAAAAAACAGTTCATATGTTAAAAAACATTAATAAACAAGACTTTCATCAATAGATAGGGCGAAATAAACATTTTAGGAAAAAAATAATATAATTTACAGAATAAATTATAAAGTTATCTTTCATTTTGCACAAATTTGGAGGTATTATGAGAACACAGACTGAGGCCATTGGGAGGAAGACAAGAACAGCTGACACTAGGAAGGGACATGTGTGTGGAACATCAGGCGCGGATCCAGGAATTTTTTAGACGGGGGGGCACACCCAACACGGACAAATGCAAGCGCGAAGCTCTTACGGCGTGGGGTCCGGGGCCTGGACAATTTTTGATTCTGGATGCCGTGTGGTGCAATCTGAGGCGATTCCTGGCCAGTTTCACCCGACTTTTTTTGCAAAAGTTTTCAAGATTATATGGAGAATATATATATATATATATATATATATATATAATTATTTTAGCCATTATTTTTAGTCATTATTTTAGCAATGTCATGACTACAACAATATAAGTTTCTCCCTCCCCGATTTTTGGCATTTAATTTGCAGTTCTTGACTTCAGTTTTAATTTATCCGGAATTTTTCTTGGTTTTAATTCAGTCCAGTTGAAATTTTCAAGAAAAGGGCTTGATTTCATACTGTTCCTTGCCCTGTGTTAAAACCATCGGCAGATTAGCTGCAAGACTCATCGTGGCCGAGCGGTCTAGCGCACCGAACTCAAGTTCTGGTGTTGCCAGCAGCAGGGTGTGGGTTCGAGCCCCGGTCGTGACACTTGTGTCCTTGAGCAAGGTACTTAACCATAATTGCTTCGTCCTTCGGATGGGACGTAAAGCCGTAGGTCCCAGTGTGTTGTGTAATGCACGTAAAAAAGAATGTGCCTTGAGCACCACTTAGTTGGTGGATACGTGCGCTATATAAGTCCACACATTATTATTATTATTATTACTTCGCAGGCCTACGCGTACTGGCGTAGAATCCGACAGTAAATTGACATCGGCGATTGTAATTTCCACACGGTACCCCGACCCTTCTTCAGATGAAACGGAACAATTTATAGACGTGGAGGAATTGGGTCAAGAAACCAGACTAGCTTGCTTTGCACCCGATCACAGACTACTGATTGCAAACGAAATGTAGACTAACTAATTTGGGAAGTATTTGAAAAAAATCACTATAATCATCATTGGAAATTGATACAAAAAATCCACTTTTCTCAATAATGACAGTACACCACACTGAAGGCGCTGTTCACCTTGGATGGTGGCTTTATTTTTTACTCTGCACCCTTAATTTTTAATCCTTTTTTATCAACCTTTTATGAGACACATCGTTGGATATTTTTATTACTGAAGCTTCTGTGGAAAATCAAATATAATATAAAAGAAACTGCAATCAATTAATTGCCATAATGAGGCTGTGTTAAACTTCATGAAGTCTCCATTAACTAAATTCGTGGAGGAAAATTGTCTTCAAGAATGGGTTGACTAAAATAAATCAATCAGTTCCCCAGAAGATTGCTATGGGCTAACCGAGACTGGCCTGAAAGTCCATCGAAGAGAAATTATACTTCACACTGGTTAGACCACATCTTTGATATGGGAGCACTGCTTGGAAACCCCATATCACTAAAAACATCTCTTCGTTTGAAAGAGTCCAGAGACGAGCTGGCGTTCAGAGCGGCAAGACCTGCCTGTCGAACTTACGGCAGAAGTCAGTTGTTTTAAACGTCGACTTTCTACCGTGTCTAATTCAAATAATGTAAATTTTTGGGTCATTATTTGAATTATAGATACGGCAAAAGTTCGACGTTTGAAGCAGGCCTATAAGCAAAACTTACTAACTAGTAACTAACGGAGAGATGATACGACCATAATTTTGTTGAGACGCATCACAGCCTTGCATTCAAGGCTATATTCACTACAAAGGAATTTTGGCAAGGAGCCCAGATAATTAAGCTGCTCAAACGAAGTATACTACGTGATGTACTTTGGTCAAAGAACGTTCGTGGTTTTGGGGTACAAATACAACTTTATCATGATGAGACGATTTTCTCTTTTAAAAGCCAAGGTCTATTTGTTTGTGGCACCAATTTCAACGATCAAAAAATAATACATTGTTTCATTACTGGACATGATGGCACTGGATATTTTATTAATTGAAAAGAATGTGTGCGTTTAGGCCACTCAAAAAGGATTTTGGCAAAACTAGCAAATCATTCAGTCATGTGATCAATTGTTTCCTGCTGGCTGTGGCCATTTAACCAGTAATAAACTCCCCCAAGAGGATTAGATGTTGAGATGGAGAGAGTTGAAATCCCCGAGCTCCGGGAAATACTTCGGTTTTCTCTCAAAAGAGGGTGTCAGTTCCATGGCATGATTGAACCCTTTTTTCTTGTTGCATTTTTCAGTATTTATTTTATGCCAAAAGTAGACACAGCAGATGTTTAATATTGTCCCCAGTATTTTTTTTAGGCTACTCCACCTTTTCTCTGACCTCCCCCTGTTTTTTTTCACTTTAAAATTTTTTTTTTTTTACTCAATTTACCCGGGGGGCACGTGCCCCCGCGGCCCCCCCCCTGAACATACCCTCGACATTATATTTTCAGTGAGAGTCATAACATTATCACTGAGAGCAACGATCAAATTGGTGAAATCTAGTAAGGAATGGGAATGGACGGAGGTAGGCGTGTGCCCTTTTTTGTATCACCATATCACTGGCTTACAGGGTTGTTATATTTAAACTTGAGAAAAGTTTGAGATATGAACTATTTTTCCTCTGTGTGTAACAATGGTCAAACTGGTCCAAAATCGGCTATAATCTGGATCAGAGTGAGATTTTTATTCTTTAAATTTCCCTTTAACTCAGAGATATTGTTAATAAGTAAATAAAGTTTGTGATAGTTCAGACTTTAAAGGTTATATTTTCTTAACTTCGTATATTTTGAAGAGAAAAGTTGACTGTAGGTTTAATTTCTCAAGTGTGCCATTTTCACATGTATTATAGTCATATGGCACCTCTGCCTCATGGTCATAGAGACAAAGCCCCATGTGTGGAAATTCCTTTAATCTTATGGTAGAATACTTAATGTACATAACTCTGTGGCCTTAATATCAGTGCATTCTGTTGAATAGGTTAGCCTTTACAAATGTATGTCTCTTTTAATAGCTACTTGTAAACAATTCCCTTGATTTTTAGCATAAGAGACAATTGTGCCAGGCTAGGAAGTGTTCTTTGGTTTTAAGCACATGATTTTATCTCCTAGAATTTGTTTATACCAGTTTATTGGGTAGAGCTGGGCTGAACTTAAATTGCCTTGTTTTGACATTATGTTTTTTTTTACTCTGTTATACACAGAATAGGTAACTATAATAACAGAAGAGAGATAAAACTTGTAGCTTTGCATGGTGAGGATGATAAGTAAGACTAATTGCGGTGACACCATGTGGAATCTCAATTGAGTAGTAATTAGTTCTGAAAAGAAGAACTAATTACTACTCAATTGAGATTCCTCATGGTGTCACCGCAATTAGTCTTACTTTACAGAAAAGAGAGCCAAATTGCCCACAGTAGCTCAGTTTGTTTTTGGTCATTTTAGCCAAGTACTGGCTCGATAATAGACTGGCACAGTCTCAGAGTCTCTAAAAGGAAGATTTAATTATTTGTTTACAGTTACTTTGTTTAGTTTATAGAGAGTATGGATGAGGACAGGGCCCATGATTAGTTTAGTCAAGTATTGCTTTATAAAATATTTTACTTTGCATTCTGGCGCAACTCCTGATTTTATGGAGATTTGGCCAGCTGTGATAAGCTTAAGTTTCCCTTCTGAATTTTCATATTTTTTTATGTATTTTTATTTACTTCTTACTAGATTTATTATTTTTATTTGAGTTAATAATTCTTCTCTTACAAACCAAGACTAGTTGGAGTTACTTTTGTTTATTTTTATCTGAGTGAGTTATGAACTAGTTTTGAGTTCTGAATTATTTCATACTTGAGTTAAAGTTTTGTTAATGTTAATTTCAAAGGAAATTATTTAATCTCCATTTTATTTGATTATTTGTTTTATTAATTAAAGTGCTGTACCAATATTGATCCTAACCACTGTCCACTCTATCGCCTCTTCTTTTCAGCAGGTAATCCAAGGGTGCACATTTGGGTCAACAGTCAAAACAGGACATTTGTCCTCTACTTCCCACTAAAAGTACAGCTGTAGTAGGAGGGATATAAGAAAGAACACCACTCTCTTTTTAATTTTCTCTATTTTCTTGATCCAAACATGAGGATTGATTGAGTTAAAATTTCCATAGAGATCAAACCATCATTACAGAGATCAAAACATCAAGTCAAGTGTGGCATCTAGAGTTTTCAGTGGATATTAATCATGTAAACATGTGATGTTTACATGAAATAATCTATCCAATATGATATACAATACCATTACTCAACACAGCTGAACTACTGTATGACAATAAAGTTCAATGTACGTCACTGAGCCAATAATACACACAAATGTACATGTACATGTACACTGCATTCACTGTGTAGCAGGCAAACCTATGACCTTGTCACATGATTCTAGCAATGACAGTTGAAACTTGAAACTGTTTGTCAAGCGCCATTTTGTTTGGGATCCGCCCTAACGTTACATGTAGCATCAATTGCTCTGTCTTCAGCAAGAAAAACTGACTTCATTTTGTGTTCAACTGTCTTAAACTGACTTCAATAAAACAAGGTAAAACCACTGTAGGGTAAGCTGACATTTGTACAGATGTTTTGACAGTGATACAGTGGATAAGATTAGACCAACTGGTTTGTAGGGAAGGATTAGACCAACTGGTTTGTAGGGAAGGATTAGACCAACTGGTTTGTAGGGAAGGATTAGACCAACTGGTTTAAAGTGGGGAAGGTATGTACAACACTGATTACAAAAATAGTGAATTATTATTCGAATGTTAACTTCATGTGATACATGTAGAGGTACCAATCATCCTGAATAATTGTTCTGTATAAAGTGATCTCATTTCAGAGAAAACAACAAAATATGCACATTAAAAAGTTGGTATTAAAAAATTTGCAACTTTTTGCTCCTTGGGTTTTGTAAAAAATAATGAATGCTTTTTCACACTTTATTCAAGACTTAGACTCGGCATTGAGCTGAAACTTTCACATGACCTACCCCACTTTTTAATGGGGTGGGAAATCGTAACATCTGTCCAATTTTACATTTGTTGCTCGCCCTATTGCTGGTCCTATGGGGCACATTTAGCTCTGACATTGCTTGCTGTCGTGGTCATGCCATGGTACATGGCATGCTACATGTATATGCCTATCGCTGTATCGCTATTGCTGTCGGTTATTACAACCTCAGATTCAGAGGCCTTACTGTCATTTTTACCCTGAAAATCATTAATTCCGTCGCTGTCCGTGTGTTCAAAGTCAACATTGTCTCCATCATTGTCTCCATCATCATCTCAATCTTCACTGTTCACGTTATAATTCCATGAAAATAGCAAGCATTTTTAAATACAACGTCTCTGTAGACAGCATGTAATCAATGTTAACCATAAACAACTTCGCGAAGTTTCGAAGTCTGTTCTCGTTGTCAATAATCAACATTTATTAGCTAATTTGCATTGGAAGTACATGACCTCGAATTCTTATTGTTCAATTGTGCGCTCGGTTGTGAAAACAAGACCCGTTGTCCAGGTGATGACGTTTGAGCCTTTGAAAGGCTTGTAAACCAAACTTCTGACAAAATTTACTTGAAATTTTCAATAACACTGTTCCAAAAAAAATAATAAGGGAAATCACAAGTGAAATAGTGAAAACAAACACAGGCGAAACAAGTTTAATCAATGACTGGGTGAATAGATATACATTTTCTGACAAAGAAATGGCTGAATCTTTTTCAAACATAATATTTTATACGGCCAAAATAAAAAAAAGTCTGGTTTCTGGTCATGGGTCGGCTTCTATATCGGTGTGGTGACACATTTTTTTTTTTGTAATCTTTTTTTTTTGGGTGATACATGTTAACATTTTTACACGGTTATTGGAACAAGACTAAATTCCACAAACACAAAGTATGGTGACTAAGAGAGGCCACACACATCAGGCAAACGTTCATACCCTATGTGAAAAAGCTGCAAAATTCCAATCGATCCAGCAATATTTGCTGCAATTGGAAATTGTTTCATAGCAAAGAAAACTAAAAAGGCTGACAAAAGCGGGTCTGAGGTGACGTGCGTGGAGATCAGAATCAAAAGACTTTTTTGGGCCTACTGACAAGTTTGTGCAATAGGTCTTTTTTACTGGGGTTATGATCCTATAAAATTTTCATTTCTTATATCATTTATTAACATATAGAAATGGCTACTTCTAAACCAACATTGGGTTCAGCTCTAGAGAAAATCAGTAAGGATCATCTTGAATGCAGTATTTGCAAAGAGGTGTACAGACAACCCAAAATACTGGACTGTGTCCACAGCTTCTGTGAAAACTGTTTAGATGAATACCACACTACCAAGTACAAGGATGCTGTCATGATTCCTTGTCCTTTGTGTCGACGGGATACACAACTTCCTACGATGGGTGTTCCAGGCCTCAAGACCAACTTCTATCTAATTGGTCTTGTTGAGGAGGTCACACTGCAATACAAGTTGGTCAGCTCGTCTGGTGACACAAAGCTTACCTGTGAATTTGTATGCAAGGAGGAAAATGAGGCTACACATCGCTGTCTAAACTGCGCACAGAACATGTGCGAAAATTGTAGAGACATACACTCAAGAATCGCCGCAATGTCAAGTCACACCATTGCTACTTTGGAGGACTTGATGCAGGGGAAAGTAGCAATAAAAGTGACAAAACAAAAACATCGTCCAGAATGCCAAACCCATGAGGGTGAACTGGCATGGTTCTACTGTGTAACATGTGACAAGTTGATTTGCCAAATTTGCACTGTCCTAGACCACTGTAAACCACAACATGAGTACATTGATTGCAACCAAGCCTCATCCACATATAAACAGTCATTGGCTCAATTCTTTACTCCCCTTGAAGGAGTTCTCAAGGAACTTGAACAATCTCTAGCAACTGCCTCAACAATGAAAGACACAATCGGCATCACAGTTGAAAGAACCATGGCAGAGGTGAAGAACAGAGCTGATGAGATCAGGGCTGAGGTAACAGCTCAAGAGAGTCGCATCATTGATGAAATCAAAAACCTCCACAAAGATCAGAACAACAAATTGGATGAATATGAGCAAACAGTGAGTGTAATCTCACAACAAATACAGCATTCACTGGAGACCGCAAAGATGTCACCAACAATTCCATCAGATCCTGACTTCCTTGCACTCTATCCCACTATCAGCAAGGACTTGAAATTTCTCAGCAGTCAAAGTCTTCCCAAGATTGATGACAAGCTTTGTCATCTGAGATTCAAGGAGAGTCAGAGGGTTGGTGATATCAATCTTGGTAAGGTGGAGCTGCGGAACCCAAGTGGAGCTGTGTGGTGAATTTGGCAAAAGGGAGGTGGGTCAGGACAATTCAGAGTGGCTTCGGGTATTGCTGCTTGTCAACCTGGTGATGAGATTGCAGTGGCAGACTGTAATAACAAGAGAGTGGTAATCTGCAGCACCAAGGGACATCAGAAAAGAACCATTCCAATACAAGGACGTAAGTTTCTTATGTACACATTATGCATTCAATAGCATAGTGTACTGTAGTGCACAAGAGTGCATGATGTTCTGTGTAACAAGACTGCACAGGAAAAAATCTTATTAGGAAAATACAAAATGCAGAGAAAAATACCTCAATGACTATTTAAAGTAAACGTGCTATGTGTATGTGCTGTACTATGTGCTGTTTTATTGTGTCGAGGTCTCTGCACAAAGGGTCCTTTAACTCAGACATTGTCTTGAACAAGTCCCTGTATGAGAGCTGATCTCAGTGAAGCACTCTGAAAGGCCTTTACAATTAATTAGAAAACAAAATCATAATTTTGTACATAATTGTTGTTTTACTGTGCTGTGATATCTCTTATTATTTGTCCAGGTCCACGTGACATTGCAGCTATACACAATCACTTAGTGGTTGTAGACACCACCAACAATGTCATCAAGATGTACAACAATGATGGCACACTTGCCTTTGACTTCCACACAGTGCCTCATAGTGAGGTAGGGAAGACAGTAGTGGACCTATACAGTGTAAGGGTGAAGAATGATGGTAACATTATAGTGGGTGATGTGAAGAGGATGGTGGTGAGCGAGCACAGCCCCACTGATGGCTCGCTCATTCACACTATGTCAGTCAAGACAGCACCTTACTTCCTGGCCACTGGCAACAAGAATAGAGTTGTGATCAGTGGGTTTATAACCAACATCAAGTAGACATTGTTGACAGAAATGGTACTTCATTACTCACAATCAAACCAACAATCAATGGTCAGGAAGTTAAATACTGTCAAGGTGTATGCTGTGACAGATCAGGCATATACATTGGGGTGCACAATGGGTATAACACTGGTCATATTCACCATTATGATGATGAAGGTAGATTCATCTCATGTATAGCTCATCAGGTATATTTACGGCCCATGGTAATTACATTCACTGCCGATGAGCACCAGCTGGTAGTGGCAGACCACTACTCAGTGAAGATGTATCACAAGGTGTGATGTAATCCAACATGCTGCTGACTGGCAATCTCCCTTGTCATCATCATAATGGTGAATACATTAAATGTCCTTTTGAAGATAGTTTACCCAAACATGTAATGTAGCATCTTGTCACTCTAGGATTAATCTTGTGTTGCTTATTAATAATGTTTGACATGACAAGAGGTACAGAGCACAATTTATTGACAATGGAGTCTTCACTTTGATTAGGCCAAAAAATTCTCCGGTTTCTAGTCATACATGGGGTTGGCTACAAAATCGGTGATTTTGTTGTTAACAATAATTTATTCTTACAAAGTACATGTATGGTGACTAAGAGAGGCCTCACAAATCAGGAAAACATTCATACCCTAGATGTGAAAAAAGTCATTTAAAACACAACGTGGAAGAATTCCAATCGATCCAATCGATCCAGTTATATAGTCATAGCAACAAAACAAAAAAACTAGAGCTCAATTGTATTCGCGAATACCCAGCTGTTTCGCTATTTTTTTCATATTAACTTCCACTTTGAGCCGTGAGGACTTTTGAAATGTTATGACATCATTGAATGGATTGTGATACAAATAATTAGCTACAAGATGACACAAAGATTGTTAGTTAATGTCATATAGTTCATGAGATATGATTGTTTTAACAGAAAAAACTCAAACTATGTAATTCAAAAACCGATGACGTCATGATGACCTAACCTGTTTTGTTGACAAAATTGGCTCATAAGCTACAATATCATGTATCATTTGTATCCATGTGTCATTGGTAAGTGTAATTTATATAAATGCACCTCTTTTAAAAACATGTCACTAGAGGGCTCTTACATTATAATGACATCATCAAGCGTACATTGTGATAGAGTACATGTCAGTGATAATGTCATACACAAAACCATATTTGACATCTTGTACCACGGTATCTGTAGAGCTCTAACAACATTGCTATATTTGAACTTCTGGTTTCGACCGGAAGCAACGTCACAATAAGGTCATATTTGCACGAATTGTCAAGTGTAACGACCTACAACATGGCTCAAAAGATCATAATTATAGCTATTGTGGTTTCAAAAGTTATAAATTTTTAATAGTTTTCAATATTAATCTTTAACTTAGTGTAACTTGACACCTGATGACGTCATAATGGCGTAATTTGTTTTGATATTTAAGTCGATTCATAAGCTACAATATGACATATCATTTGTAGTAATGTGACATTAGGCAAGTGAAAATAACGCCTTTTAAACCTGTCGCTAGAGGGCTCTTGCATATGATGACATCATCAAACCCTACTATCCAAAGAGTACACCCTACTGATGATTACATACACAGAAATCATAGCATTATTTTTATCATATTGGCTGTAGAGCTCTTTAAACTTGAACTTCGGTTTGGACCGGAAGCTAAGGGTCAAAAATAGGGTCATATCTGTGCACGAAATACGGAGTGGGTAACGACTCACAATATGCCCACATAGATGAAATTGATAGCATATGTGGTTCAGGAGTTATTAATTTTTTAATGTTTTTTCATTATTAATCTTTGATTTAGTGTAACTTTACACCTGATGACGTCATTATGACATCATTGCAATATGCACACTATTGCACTATTGCCTTTGGTCCCCTTAAGTTTCATTGCAATCGCATTTATGGAACACTGCAAAAAGGCATTCAGAATGAAACATGTGTTATTGTTTTTAAAAACAAGGGCTGTTTGTAAACAGCTTAAAAAAAAAAAAAAAAATTTAAACATTCTGAAGCACGTGGATACCAGAAAATAGAGACTATTATTTTGGCCTTATAATAAGAAACTCAAATGAATAATTGATTTTGATTATTTAATTACACTTCAATGATTTAAAGTACTGAGTGTCTGTTGGGAAATGATTTGACATGTGACATGAGCGGGGTAGGGCTTGAACCCATAAATATGCAGGATGGGAACAACATTGCTTACATGTATGTTGACAAAATTGCATCTACAAGTATGCAGATAAAGGGTTAACTGAAAAGGGGTCAAGGGACATTTCAAGTCAATATATACATAACCAACCTGTAAAAGTTTAATCTTACGTGTCATTAACCCTCGTACTGATAGACCATTTGAAACCATTCAAAATTTCCACTTTCAAAAATGCCCATTGGTTTTGTACACACATGGTGATACCATTTGAACAGTGTTATATAGTGTTGTATAGATTGGTGAAGTGTTGGTACATGTAGCAAGCTTTACTACCATTTAAATCCATTCAAATGCATAGAGGGTCCATTGATTCACCACTTAGAAGTATCCAAACAAGGTTTTGTATTAGCTGTACTACCATTTGGAAAGATCCAAACAAGGTTTTGTATTAGCTGTACTACCATTTGGAAAGATCAAGAAGAAGGTTTTGTATTAGCTGTACTACCATATGTAAAGAACAAAACAAGGTTTTGTATTAGCTGTACTACCATTTGGAAAGATCCAAGCAAGGTTTTGTATTAGCTGACCTACCATTCAAAACCATTTGGGGGAATCAATACTGTACACAGTTATTTCACCATTCAAAACCACAAAAGCGAATGGTTTCAAATGGTGCATCAACTTGTTTGAAAAAGGCACCTGAACTAGGAGGGTTAAAAGTGACAGAACCTCGGGCAAAAGTATTTCTAAGGAAGATTGATTCGATCATCAGCTTTACACCAATCTTTATCTTTCCTATGAGAATGAAATATTTCACAACAATATTTCACAAGTAGTTTAATGAATTTATGACAGAATCTGGCATTAATTCACTTTGACAATTTATTACTGTAAGAACACGCCTGTGAGGGAGTTTTACTTTTGTTGTTGTTGTCTATTTGTAAATTTTACTCATTAACCCTCCTACTATAGCTGCCCTTTAGTGGGAAGTACCTACACAGGTCAAAACCAGTCAACTGCCTGTTTTGACCAAATGTATTTCTGAGGGGCAGTTTTGGCTGGTTTTTACTGTCATTTTGACCACCCTGAACAATACCAGACAATGCTTTTTTACCACTCAAAAACAGTCGACTCATTTTGACCTATAAATGTACTTACTACACATACGATTTTGATAGTGTTTGACAGTGTTTAAAAAATGAGAACACAAACTTAATAATTACAAAGGTAAACTTGATTCATATTTTTAATCTACTTTTTCAAACAAATTGTCCCGCCCTTATCCACATATCCCTCTCCCCACTAACTCCATTTGCAATCTTGGTACAGATTCTTAAGTCTTTTAATCTTCCTCATTACTTCCATTTTGTTACTTATTATGTTTGGTTGTTCGTTTTGTCATATCTTGCTATGCATTTAATTGTTTGTTTTAATTTATGCCTATAAAATTTCAATTCTGAAATATATTTAAGAAATATAAACTTTCCAAACCTGGAAAAGGACAATGGGCTGGATTTATTGAAAAGTTTGAAAAGGGTATATCTAAAATATGACTGTCGAATGGCCAAGATCCAAGTTTGTCGAACTGCAGATGAATAAATCAGACTTCGAAGTCTCAAATATTTATCACCTAACAAAGGGGCAGAGCCATGCCAGCCTCATTAACTCGACCAGGCATGAGTGCCGCAGGACATTCTGTCAGCGGACTGTCTGACCCTGCCAATACGGACAGTCCACTGACAGGTGTGCTGGAATTACAAGGAGTCAATATTGAATACGTCCATTACTAAGTCTTCTTGTTCTGACTGTTATGTTATAAAAGTTTTGAAAATACAAAATTTGATTTGAAAATTTAATTGAATGATGCAGTGTCATAGAGGATCTTTATTGTTAAGCTATGTACGTGTACTGTATATTACATTTAATTTACATAATTTATTTTATACTCTGATATGTATAAATACAAAACAAAAATATTGTCAAAATGTTTTTGTTGTTCACAACCAAGTCCTTATTAGTTTAGTTGTTGAAAATGCTAACCCTCCTATTATCAGTGATTGTTCTTTACAAAGTGGACCCATACTTCAAAATGTCACAACTGGGACATATTGTGGTATACACTTTCTTATCTGAAGATTAATGGCATACCCCAAGGCTCTTCAGAGAGATGAGGTAAACTGAAAAAGCAGCCACCTGCTTTGTTTCATTGCAAGGCTAACTTGAAATAAACCAGTGCAGTAACTTGGGGTATACACATACTGTGTGAAGGTCAGAACACTTTGTTTTTGTCCCAGACCTGAGGGCATTTTGGGGTATCCATGTACCATTCTTGTGTACAGTATGCAATATTTTAAGGCATGCATAGAAAAAGCATTGTGTACTTAGCAGTTTTTTTTTGGTGGCATTTTGGAGACTGCATTTAATGTTAATAAATCATGTCTCTGAACTGAAATCTTTTAATTCTGTTTCATTTGTTTGTATACAGTCCACTACATCCCTGTTCAATTTGCAAGTCCATAACAGCTTTTACCTGCATTTCTTGTCATCTCAAAATCAAATTTTATTGCTGCAATAATTTGTTCCATGGGATCGTTTACCACCCTGAAATGTTATGTAAGCTAAATAAAATTTGCCATTATGTACATAAGCAGCAAGAATAAGCAGCAAGAATAAACAGCTTTGTTGCAAATTTGACCCAAAGTAAATCATTTATTTTAAATATTTTCTGATAGCTCAGTTCTTACCGTAAAACAACCAACATGTGAAGGTATCAGCTCAAAATGGAGTCTAAGTTACAGAGAAATTTCCAAAAAATGATTCACAACTGTTACAAAAACAAAAGTGGAGCAAAAAGTTGCCGTCTGACAACTTGTTGTAAATGTGCATATTTGTGAGTGTTTTCTCTGAATTGCGAGGATTTATTTTTCATGATTATGATTATTTGGTTCGAATGATTGTTATGTTTACCAACAAAACATCTGCTTCCTGGAAAGTGAATATTCAAGCAGGGGCATAAGCGAAGGCATTTTCTTTTTGGGGAGGGTGTGGTGGCCAATTTGCCAACTGACATCAGTTGAAACATTTTTTGCTGGTAAATTTACTGACAACTCTAATGTGACTAGACAACTCTAATATGACTAGACAACTCTAATATGACTAGACAACTCTAATATGACTAGACAACTCTAATATATGACTAGACAATTCACTTGGTTTTCCCCCACAATGGACACTCTGTTAACCAGTTCGCGTCGGAGGCCGTGTATACACGCAATTTTTTTTGCACTACGTATCGGAAAGCATCTAAACACGCCATAGGAAACTACGGAAGATTTGTATGCATGCTCAGTTGAGCCACGCGTGTACGGTGACATGCTCGGAAGTGCCGGCCACCTGCTGTGGAAGCTTCCATTAACGTGTACTAAAACAATAAAAATCCTTCAAAATCCTCCAACTGGCTTTAACTGTTGTCAAGGGGAGTTAGGGTTAACTGCGTGTGTGTGGGAAAAAATAAACCTGGCACAGGGGCCCAGAAAAACTTAAGTTCTGAATTTTCATATTTTTTATGTATTTTTATTTCGTCTTACTTAGATTTATTATTTTTATTTGAGTTAATAATTCTTCTCGTACAAACCAAGACTAGTTAGAGTTACTTTTGTTTATTTTTATTTGAGTGAGTTACGAACTAGTTTTAAGTTCTGAATTATTTCATAAGAGTTAAAGTTTTGTTAATGTTAATTTCAAAGGAAATTATTTAATCTCCATTTTATTTGATTATTTGTTTTATTAATTAAAGTGCTGTACAAATATTGATCCTAACCACATGTCCTCTATCGCCCCTTCTTTTCAGCAGGTAATCCAAGGGTGCACATTTGGGTCAACAGTCAAAACAGGACATTTGACCTCTACTTCCCACTAAAAGTACAGCTGTAGTAGGAGGGATATAAGAAAGAACACCACTCTTTTAAATTTTCTGTTTTCTTGACCCAAACATGAGGATTGATTGAGTTAAAATTTCCATAGAGATCAAACCATCAAGACAAGTGTGGAACATCTAGAGTTTTCAGTGGATATTAATCATGTAAACATGTGATGTTTACATGAAATAATCTATCCAATATGATATACAATATCATTACTCAACACAGCTGAACTATGACAATAAAGTTCAATGTACGTCACTGAGCCAATAATACACACAAATGTACACTGCATTCACTGTGTAGCAGGCAAACCTATGACCTTGTCACATGATTCTAGCAACGACAGTTGAAACTTGAAACTGTTTGTCAAGCGCCATTTTGTTTGGGAACCGCCCTAATGTTACATGTAGCATCAATTGCTCTGTCTTCAGCAAGAAAAATTTACTTCATTTTGTGTTCAACTGTCTTAAACTGACTTCAATAAAACAAGGTAAACCACTGTAGGGTAAGCTAACATTTGTACGGATGTTTTGACAGTGATACAGTGGATAAGATTAGACCAACTGGTTTGTAGGGAAGGATTAGACCAACTGGTTTAAAGTGGGAAGGTATGTACAACATTGATTACAAAAATACTGAATTATTATTCAGATATTAACTTCATGTGATACATGTAGAGGTACCAATCATCCTAATTAATTGTTCTGTATAAAGTGGTCTCATTTCAGAGAAAACAACAAAATATGCACATTAAAAGTTGGTATTAAAAATTGGCAACTTTTTGCTCCTTGAGTTTTGTAAAAAATAATGAATGCTTTTTCACACTTTATTCAAGACTTAGACTCGGCATTGAGCTGAAACTTTCACATGACCTACCCCACTTTTTAATGGGGGTGGGAAATCATAACATCTGTCCAATTTTTACATTTGTTGCTTGTCCTATTGCTGGTCCTATGGGCACATTTAGCCTGCGACATTGCTTGCTGTTGTGGTCATGCCATGGTACATGGCATGCTACATGTATATGCCTATCGCTGTATCGCTATTGCTGTCGGTACATACAACCTCAGATTCAGAGGCCTTACTGTCATTTTTACCTTGAAAATCATTAATTCCGTCGCTATCAGTGTGTTCAAAGTCAACATTGTCTCCATCATTGTCTCCATCATCATCTCAATCTTCACTGTCTACGTTATAATTCCATGAAAATAGCAAGCATTTTTAAATACAACGTCTGTGTAGACAGCACATGTAATCAATGTTAACCATAAACAACTTCACGAAGTTTCGAAGTCTGTTCTCGTTGTCAATAATCAACATTTATTAGCTAATTTGAATTGGAAGTACATGACCTCGAATTCTTATTGGTCAATTGTGCGCTTGGTTGTCAAAACAAGACCCGTTGTCAGGTGATGACGTTTGAGCCTTTTGAAAGGCTTGTAAAACCAAACTTCTGACAAAATTTACTTGAAATTTTCAATAACACTGTTCCAAAGAAAACAAAAATTAATGGAAATCACAAGTGAAATAGTAAAAACAAACACAGACGAAACAAGTTTAATTAATGAATGGGTGAATAGATATATACATTTTCTGACAAAGAAATGGCTGAATCTTTTTCAAACATTTAGCGTGAGTGCCGTGTGACGGTCTAGCTTGCCGGACTCAAGTTCTGGTGCTAGCAGCAGAATGTGGGTTCGAATCCCGGCCGTGACACTTGTGTCCTTGAGCAAGACACTTAACCATAATTGCTTATAGGGGCAGAGGCAGTTTAACAACTGCCTTGTTCTGGACTAGTTACCCCTCCCAGTCCTATTCGCACCGTGAAGAGGCTGGTTATTAACTTGTCTTGTTTCGGTGCGAGGGGCTGGTTTCTTCAGTGTGGAGTCGTTGTAACAATTCAATGACTTAGTAGCCCCCACCTTGGAGTGGCCATTCTCCTTGTGTGGGGCGAATTGCGTAAAAAAAAAAATAATAATAATAATAATAATATTTTATACGGCCAAAACAAAAAAGTCTGGTTTCTGGTCATGGGTCGGCTTCTATATCGATGTGGTGACACATTTTTTTTTGTAATATTTTTTTTGGGTGATACATGTTAACATTTTTACACGATTATTGGAACAAGACTAAATTCCACAAACACAAAGTATGGTGGCTAAGAGAGGCCACACGTCAGACAAACGTTCATACCCTATGTGAAAAAGCTGCAAAATTCAATCGATCCAGCAATATTTGCTGCAATTGGGAATTGTTTCATAGCAAAGAAAACTAAAAAGGCTGACAAGCGGGTCTGAGGTGACGTGCGTGGAGATCAGAATCAGGAGACTTTTTTGGGCCTACTGACAAGTTTGTGCAATAGGTCTTTTTTACTGAGGTTATGATCCTGTAAAGAAAAATCTCCTACCCACCCCCCCCCTTTTCGCAGGGCAGTCAGGATATGTGTATGTGGCTTATGTTGAGTTTGTTCTCAATCTTCTTTTCTTATATCATTTATTAACAGATAGAAATGGCTACTTCTAAACCAACATTGAGTTCAGCTCTAGAGAAAATCAGTAAGGATCATCTTGAGTGCAGTATTTGCAAAGAGGTGTACAGACAACCCAAAATACTGGACTGTGACCACAGCTTCTGTGAAAACTGTTTAGATGAATACCACACCACTAAGTACAAGGATGCTGTCATGATTCCTTGTCCTTTGTGTCGACGGAAGACACAACTTCCTACGATGGGTGTTCCAGGCCTCAAGACCAACTTCTATCTAATTGGTCTTGTTGAGGAGATCGCACTGCAATACAAGTTGGTCAGCTCGTCTGGTGACACAAAGCTTACCTGTGAATTTTTATGCAAGGAGGAAAATGAGGCTACACATCGCTGTCTAAACTGCGCACAGAACATGTGCGAAAATTGTAGAGACATACACTCAAGAATCGCCGCACTGTCAAGTCACACCATTGCTACTTTGGAGGACTTTATGCAGGGGAAAGTAGCAATAAAAGTGACAAAACAAAAACATCATCCAGAATGCCAAACCCATGAGGGTGAAGTGACACAGTTCTACTGTGTAACATGTGACAAGTTGATTTGCCAAGCTTGCTCTGTCCTAGATCACTGTAAACCACAACATGAGTACATTGATTGCACCCAAGCCTCATCCACATATAAACAGTCATTGGCTCAATTCTTTACTGCCCTTGAAGGAGTTCTCAAGGAACTTGAACAATCTCTAGCAACTGCCTCAACAATGAAAGACAAACTGAGCATCACAGTTGAAAGAACCATGGCAGAGGTGAATTACAGAGCTGATGAGATCAGGTTTGAGGTAACAGCTCAAGAGAGTCGCATCATTGATGAAATCAAAAACATCCACAAATATGAGAAGTACAAATTGGATGAATATGAGCAACTAGTGAGTGTAATCTCACAACAAATACAGCATTCACTGGAGACCGCCAAAGATGTCACCAACAATTCATCAGATCCTGACTTCCTTGCACTCTATCCCACTATTAGCAAGGACTTGAAATTTCTCAGCAGTCAATGTCTTCCCAAAATTGATCACAAGATTTGTCATCTGAGATTCAAGGAGAGTCAAAGGGTTGGCGATATCAATCTTGGCAAGGTGGAGCTGCAGGAACCAAGTGGGAGCTGTGTGATGAATTTGGCAAAAGGAAGTGGTTCAGGAGAATTCAATGTGGCTTTGGGTATTGCTGCTTGTCAACCTGGTGATGAGATTGCAGTTGCAGACTCTAGTAACAAAAGAGTGGTAATCTGCAGCACCAAGGGAAACCAGAAAAGAACCATTCCAATGCAAGGAAGTAAGTTTCTTATGTACACATTATACATTCAATAGCATGTGTACTGTAGTGCACAACAGTGCATGATGTTCTGTGTATCAAGAAGACTGCACAGGAAAAATCTTACTAGGAATTACAAAATGCAGAAAAAATACCTCAATGACTATTTAAAGTAAACGTGCTATGTGTATGTGCTGTTTTTATTGTGTCGAGGTCTCTGCACAAGGGTCCTTTAACTCAGACATTGTCTTGAACAAGTCCCTGTATGAGAGCTGATCTCAGTGAAGCACTATGAAAGGCCTTTACAATTAATTTCAATAAATTAATTTTATGATATGAAATTCTTTATGCTTCAACATTAGAAAACAAAATCATAATTTTGTACATAATTGTTGTTTTACTGTGCTGTGATATCTCTTATTATTTGTCCAGATCCGCGCGGCATTGCAGCTATACACAATCACTTAGTGGTTGTGGACAACACCAACAAAGTCATCAAGATGTACAACAATGATGGCACACTGGACTTTGACTTCCACACAGTGCCTCATAGTGAGGTAGGGAAGACAGCAATGTCCCTCTGCAGTGTAGCAGTAAATAATAAGGGTAACATCATAATAGGTGATATAATGAGGATGGTGGTGAGCGAGCACAACCCCACTGATGGCTCGCTCATCCACACTATGGTAGTCGAAACAATACCTTCCTTCCTGGCCATTGATAATAATAATAGAGTTGTAGTCAGTGGTTACCAACATCAAGCACACATTGTTGATAGCAATGGTACTTCATTACTCACAATCAAACCAACAATCAATGGTCAGGAAGTTAAATACTGCAATGGTGTATGCTGTGACAGATCAGGCATATACATTACAATGCACAATGGGGATAACAATGGTCATATTCACCATTATGATGATGAAGGTAGATTCATCTCATGTATAGCTCAGGGTCTGCACTGGCCCATAGGAATCACATTCACTGAAGATGGGCATCAGCTGGTAGCAGCAGACCAGCACTCAGTGAAGATATATCAAAAGGTGTGATGTAATCCAACATGCTGCTGGCCAGCAATCTCCCTTGTTATCATAATGGTGAATAAATTAAATGTCCTTTTGAAGATATGTTACCCAAACATGTAATGTAGCATCTTGTCACTCTAGGATTAATCTTGTGTTGCTTATTAATAATATTTGACATGACAAGAGGTACAGAGCACAATTTATTGACAATGGAGTCTTCACTTTGATTTAGGCCAAAAAAATGTCTCTAGTTTCTAGTCATACATGTAGGTTGGCTTCAAAATTGTTGTTGCTGCTGCTGTTGTTGTTTCAAATCAAGATATACATAACCAACCTGTACAAGTTTAATCTTACGTGTCATATAACCCTCCTGAAATTAGGCCCAGTAAGCACATGCACCCACAGAGACACTTGAGTAGTTTTGGTTGCATTGCCAATTGTTCACACATGTGTATTTTTGTGCTGGAGTTATTGTGGCAAAGTCAAACACACTTGTGTATGTCCTACATAAGTTATATGCAGAGTCACACAGAGCTGTGTATGTACTGCATACATGTATACACTTGAGTGGTTTTGGTTTGACCTTCTATCAGAGCCACATGTCCTTGTATTTATTTGAGTGCACTGCACAAAGTCAATGGGTTAAAAGAGACATACAAATTTTGAGTGTCTTTGAGTGTTAAACCTATAGGAGGGTTAATAAGAAAATAAAGGACATGCATTCATATTTTCATATTCATTCTAATGTGGAATTTAGGAAAGTTTAGGGAAAAATTATTTCACTTTTTCTTAAAAGTGACAGCACCTTTGGCAAAATTATTTTCTAAGAGAGATCGATCATCAGCTTTACACCATCTTTATCTTTTTCCTATGAGAATGAAATATTTACAATATTTCACAAGTAGTTTAATGAATTTATGACAGAATCTGGCATTAATTCACTTTGACAATTTATTACTGCAGAAACACGCCTGTGAGGAGTTTACTTTTGTTGTTGTCTGTCGATATATTTGTAAATTTTATTCTTTAACCAGTTGGCTGGAGGCCGTGTATACACGCATTTTTTTTTGAACCACGGATCGGAGAGCGCCTAAACACGCATTCCAATTTTGTGTGTGTTACCGGGAGACTTGTCAACATGCCACACGTGGCGTGCCGTCGCGGGCGGCTGGACGTATATACGCAATCGTTTCTCGGAGTCCATGGGGTCACGGTTCGGTGGCCCTGGACAAAATGCACTACAAACACTGAACGAGTTCACTCTTTTGTTGATTTTGCGTAATCCCTTTATCCAAGATCTGTTCCTTTGACGTACCAGCCAAGAATTTGTAAAGACGATTTATATCCATTGTTTCGAGGCCTTGATCTCTCTCAGGGTATGCCGTCTTTTCGACCGGGCGCTGGTCGCTAATAGGCCGTTGCATCGCCGAGCTTGCCAACGGTCTAATTGTGCTGAACAAACACAACCGTTATTAAAAACTAGCCATTTAATTCTCGAAATGTCAATGAGTAAGGTGTTTGTTGGGTGTCCGAACTTAGTTTCATTGACAAAAAATTATTAGTGGCTAGAAATTTTTCAGATTTTTCACTGAAAATAAACCCGCATCGGGGACCGGAAAAAATAAATATTCCGGCGTCAACTGGTTAAGCCTCCTACTATTGCTGCACTTTAGTGGGAGGTACTGTACAGGTCAAAATCAGTCAACTGCCTGTTTTGACTGTTAACCCAAATGTGAACACAGGGCAGTTTTGACTGGTTTTACTGTAATTTTGACCACCCTGACCAATACCAGACAATGCTTTTTTACCAGTCAAAAACAGTTGACTCAATTTGACCTGTAAATGTACTTACTACACATACGATTTTGATAGTGTTTGAGAACACAAACTTAATAATTACAAAAGGTAAACTTGATTCATATTTTTAATTTACTTTTTCAAATAAATTGTCCCACTTATCCACACAAGTCCCTCTCCCCACTAACTCCATTTGCAATCTTGGTACATATTCTTAAGTCTTTTAATCTTCCTCATTACTTCCATTTTGTTACTTATTATGTTTGTTTGTTCATTTTGTCATATCTTGCTATGCATTTAATTGTATGTTTTAATTTATGCCTATAAAATTACAATTCTGAAATATATTTAAGAAATATAAACTTTCCAAACCTGGAAAAGGACAATGGGCTGGATTTATTGAAAAGTTTGAAAAGGGTATATCTAAAATATGACTGTCGAATGGCCAAGATCCAAGTTTGTCGAACTGCATATGAATAAATCAGACTTCGGAAGTCTCAAATATTTATCACCTAACAAAGGGGCAGAGCCATGCCAGCCTCATTAACTCGACCAGGCATGAGTGCACGCAGGACGTTCTGTCAGCGGACTGTCTGACCCTTACCAATACGGACAGTCCACTGACAGTGTGCTGGAATTACAAGGAGTCAATATTGAATACGTCTCTTACTAAGTCTTCTTGTTCTGACTGTTATGTTATAAAAGTTTTGAAAATACAAAATTTGATTTGAAAATTTAATTGAATGATGCAGTGTCATAGAGGATCTTTATTGTTAAGCTATGTACGTGTACTGTATATTACATTTAATTTACATAATTTATTCTATACTCTGATATGTATAAATACAAAAGACAAATATTGTGAAAATGTTTTTGTTGTTCACAACCAAGTCCTTAAATAGTTTAGTTGTTGAAAATGTTAACCAGCAATAAACCCATTGGCGGTGTAAAAGGGGGATGGTGGTGGGAAATAATTTCCGCACTTTAAATTATTTTGTCCTAAATTGTTACGTCTATTCACATTGAAAGAATGTGACAAAGTAAACCGAACCACAAATATCCTGCCAATTCTTAGCGTCCTAATAAACGCAAGAACTACACTCATTAGTTAAATGTTCCCAACATCACATTAAACAATAAACCTGTAAAAGTGTCCGCTAACTATTTGGGAGAAAATATCAATTTTCAAATTTGATGTGAAAACAACACTTGACTTCATTTTTTATGATTATTAAGTTCTGGGCAATAATTTCACTTTTTCTTAAGAATAGTAACACCTTAGACAAAACGAATAATTCCGCCTGAATTGTTATAAAAACTTTGTCCTCTATTGCATTGTGTTATGAAAAAATATTCCCATTTCCCCAAAAAAACTTTCACAGATTGGTTTCTGTGTAGATTCATTAACCCTTGTATGCATGCAGTCTCCAAAATGCCACAAAAACAAAAACTGCTAAGTACACAATGCTTTTTCTATGCATGCCTTAGAATATTGCATACTGTACACAAGAATGGTACATAGATACCCCAAAATGCCCCTGGGTCTGGGACAAAAACAAAGTGTTCTGACCTTCACACAGCATGTGTATACCCCAAGTTACTGCACTGGTTTATTTCAAGTTAGCCTTGCAATGAAACAAAGCAGGTGGCTGCTTCAGTTTACCTCATCTCTCTAAAGAGCCTTGGGGTATGCCATTAATCTTTAGATAAGAAAGTGTGTACCTCAAAATGTATGGGTCCACTTTGTAAAGAACAACACTGATAATAGAAGGGATTACATGTATGCATTTTTAATGGGATTCACACAGCAAATAGTGTTTTTTTTGGGGTATATTTCAAGAAAAGTATTTACTTTTTCAGGCCAAATTATTTTACATTACAAGTGAAATTGCTTTGAGTTAGCTTATACTTAACATGCAAGAAGTATTTAGCACTCTGATGTACCAAATGGGCTATTTCCGACCGCATGTGCCAAGGTGGAACTTGACAACTTACTTGATTGGTTATACTATGTATAAATACTCTATAAATGTATTACTCTTCTATGAATATATTTCATATTTCTTGGGCCAAGTGTGCCCACAGGGTTGGGGTCAGATGTACCCACAGATATGGCCAGGTGTAAGCCCAAGAATGGTTGGGTCAGATGTATCCACATCTATGGCCATGTGTGCCAATTTGTTGTTGGGCATGATGTAAGCCCAAGAATGGTAGGGGCTCAGGTGCGCCCTGAGTTCTTTTTTTTTTGCATGTGTGACCGGATAGGTAAACAATTTTTCGCCATCCGGCACAAACAATTGATGTTTTGACAATAAAAACAGTTTCAAGGCTGTGATTCTATCCACAAGAATTTGTCTGTTTTGTTTCATTTGAATCCGAGTTTAAGTAAAATTAAGTGGGAGTTCTTGATGTTTGTCTTGGTATAACTCGATCACATTTGTATATAACGAATAGAGACAGAAAAATCATTGATATCACGGAATCACTATTTTAATAACAAGTAAGACTAATTGCGGTGACACCATGTGGAATCTCAATTGAGTAGTAATTAGTTCTGAAAAGAACTGGGGGTACCCCCAGTTCTTTTCAGAACTAATTACTACTCAATTGAGATTCCACATGGTGTCACCGCAATTAGTCTTACTTATCATCCTCACCATGCAAAGCTACAAGTTTTACCTATTTTAATAACATTTTGACATTCTAAGCTTTAGGGACAAAAAATTGTACTGATATTTCGTACATTGTACTATGACCAACGCATGTGTACCGTGCATGTACAGTCACTATACAGTGTATGTAAACATATGATGTACAAGCTAGTGCTAGGAGTTACCGGTTAGTTCACTCCTGTTTAACCAAATCTTTCATGGTCGGTTAACTGGAAATTTCAAAACAGGGTGTCCAAATTGTTGACTTACAATACTTTTACATGTAAATGACAGATGAAATAGGGTGTCCAAAATTGCAAATGGGTGTCCAAAAGACAGCACCTGATGGTCACATAAAGTATAGATCATCGGCAATAGCACAATGTGTATCAAAAAGATGAAAAAACTTCCCGCAATGATTGTTTAATAACCAATGCAGCAAAAAAGAAAATCTAGAACTACAAAATGTGTGGCAAATTCTTCCAAAATTGTTGGTTATATATTTTTTTGAAATTATTGGTTTTTGTTAGCCGGTTAGAAAATTTATAAATGGTGAGTGCAGTTTTGGTCGGTTAACCGTAGGCCTAAGTAATCTCAATCCTCAGAGTAGTGGCACAAACTTCAGCCTTAAATCTTCACTTCTTTGACATACATGTAAGATAATTCTTGTAATTGTAGATGGCACATTGGCACATTATGCTACATATAAGTGCACGATGCCAGACACGCTCAATCCCTTTATACTGCATGATTGTTTTGAACGCGTAGATCGTGTCACAACACTTGTTTAGCTCCTCACTGGAGTATTGCAGCAGTAAATATGACATGAATTATGTAATCAAATGAAGCAAGCTAAAAACACCAATATCAAAGTAATATTTACGTGTATCTATTGTATAGAATCTCATGGAATGATTATGCTAATATCTCATCTAATAAAAATGTTAGCATAATTAATAGACTAAAACATTTCTTACCATGGGGTGACATCAATGCATCTTGTTTGGAGGGTGGCTGGGTTCCATGGGGTGACATCAATGCATCTTGTTTGGAGGGTGACTGGGTTCCATGGGGTGACATCAGTGCATCTTGTTTGGAGGGTGACTGGGTTCCATGGGGTGACATCAATGCATCTTGTTTGGAGGGTGACTGGGTTCCATGAGTTCATGTAGTGGGTGCTGCAGGGGTTCATTGAGTGTGTACCTGGGTTCATCAAGTGGTAGCCTTAATTGCTAATGGTGTTAGCTAGCAGATACAAGTTGCTGGAGGTAGGAACTAATCGCTGTTGCATCATCTGTAAAATATCACAAAAAACAGTTCATATATTAAAAAAACATTAATAAACAAGACTTTCATCAATAGATAAATAAACATTTTGGGGAAAAAATAATATAATTTACAGAATAAATTATAAAGTTATCTTTCGTTTTGCACAAATTTTGGAGGTATTATGAGAACACAGACTGAGGCCATTGGGAGGAAGACAAGAACAGCTGACACTAGGAAGGGACATGTGTGTGGAACATACCCTCGACATTATATTTTCAGTGAGTGTCATAACATTACCACTGAGAGCAACGATCAAATTGGTAAAATCTAGTAAGGAATGGGAAGGGCCGGAGGTACATGTAGGCGTGTGCCCCTTTTTTTGTATCACCATATCACTGGCTACAGGGTTGTTACATTGTATATTTAAACTTGAGAAAAGTTTGAGATATGAACTATTTTTCCTCTGTGTGTAACAATGGTCAAACTGGTCCAAAATCGGCTATAATCTGGATCAGAGTGAGATTTTTATTCTTTAAATTTCCCTTTAACTCAGAGATATTGTTAATAAGTAACTAAAGTTTGTGATATTTCAAACTTTAACCCTAACCACCCTAAATCCATCAAAATCCTCCAAGGGGCACTATTTGAGAAAAATTCAGCACTGATGGAAACTGGTAGTTTCACCTCTTCAAATGGGGCAAAATTACTACCTGGCAAGAAGTACAGGCCATAAGTGCTGAATATGAAAGATCAACGAAAATACATGGTGTATTTTGAAGATAAGGTAATTATGTTTCCAAAGTGCACTGATGGATTTTGGAGGATTCAGGAAGGTTCCAAGCTAGAATACCTAGGGGGTTAGGGTTAAAGGTTATATTTTCTTAACTTCGTATATTTTGAAGAGAAAAGTTGACTAAAGGAATTTCCACACATAGGGCTTTGTCTCTATGACCATTAGGCAGAGGTGCCATATGACAATAATACATGTGAAAATGGCACACTTGAGAAATTAAACCTTCAATCTTATGGTAGAATACTTAATGTACATAACTCTGTGGCCTTAATATCAGTGCATTCTGTTGAATAGGTTAATAGCCTTTATGTCTCTTTTAATAGCTACTTGTAAACTATTCCCTTGATTTTTAGCATAAGAGGCAAGTGCCAGGCTAGGAAGTGTTCTTTGGTTTAAGCACACGATTTTATCTCCTAGAATTTGTTTATAACAGTTTATTGGGTAGAGCTGGGCTGGACTTGGTGCCTTGTTTTGACATTATGTTTTTCTTTACTCTGTTATACACAGAATAGGTAACTAATAACAGAAGAGAGAGCCAAATTGCCCACAGTAGCTCAGTTTGTTTTTGGTAACTTTAGCCAAGTACTGGCTCGATAATAGACTGGCACAGTCTCTGAGTTAAAAGGAAGATTTAATTATTTGTTTACAGTTACTTTGTTTAGTTTATAGAGAGTAGGGATGAGGACAGGGCCCATGATTAAATTAATAGTTTAGTCAAGTATTACTTTATAAAATATTTTACTTTGCATTCTGGCGCAACTCCTGATTTTATGGAGATTTGGCCAGCTGTGATAAGCTTAAGTTTCCCTTCTGAATTTTCATATTTTTAATGTATTTTTATTTACTTCTTACTAGATTAATTATTTTTTATTTGAGTTAATAATTCTTCTCTTACAAACCAAGACTAGTTGGAGTTACTTTTGTTTATTTTTATTTGAGTGAGGTATGAACTAGTTTTGAGTTCTGAATTATTTCATGAGTTAAAGTTTTGTTAATGTTAATTTCAAAGGAAATTATTTAATATCCATTTTATTTGATTATTTGTTTTATTAATTAACCCTCCTATGCCCAGGCTGAGATTTGGCCCAGTAAGCACCGCACCCACAGACAGTCACTTGAGTATTTTTGGTTGCATTGCCAATTGTTCACACATGTGTATAAGAGTGCTGGAGATAGTGGCAAAGTCAAACACACTTGTGTATGTCTTTAATACAAGTTATATGCAGAGTCACACAGAGCTGTGTATATACATGTACTGCATAAGTTACAGTAGAGTGGTTTTGGTTTGACCTCCTACCAGAGCCACATATCCTTGCATTTATTTGAGTGCACTGCACAAAGTCAATGGGTTGGGAGTGACATAAAAATTTTGAGTGTCTTTGATTGGTAAACCTATAGGAGGGTTTTAAAGTGCTATACCAATATTGATCCTATATAACCACTGTACACTCTATCGCCTCTTCTTTTCAGCCGGTAATCCAAGGGTGCACATTTGGGTCAACAGTCAAAACAGGACATTTGTCCTCTACTTCCCACTAAAAGTACAGCTGTAGTAGGAGGGATATAAGAAAGAACACCACTCTCTTTTTAATTTTCTGTTCTTGACCCAAACATGAGGATTGATTGAGTTAAAATTTCCATAGAGATCAAACCATCATTACAGAGATCAAAACATCAAGTCAAGTGTGGCATCTAGAGTTTTCAGTAGATATTAATCATGTAAACATGTGATGTTTACATGAAATAATCTATCCAATATGATATACAATACCATTACTCAACACAGCTGAACTTTGACAATAAAGTTCAATGTACGTCACTGAGCCAATAATACACATAAATGTACACTGCATTCACTGTGTAGCAGGCAAACCTATGACCTTGTCACATGACTCTATACGTGTAGCTATAACAATTGAAACTGTGTTTGTCAAGCGCCATTTTGTTTGGGATCCGCCCTAACGTTACATGTAGGATCAATTGCTCTGTCTTCAGCAAGAAAAATTTACTTCATTTTGTGTTCAACTGTCTTAAACTGACTTCAATAAAACAAGGTAAAACCACTGTAGGGTAAGCTAACATTTGTACAGATGTTTTGACAGTGATACAGTATATATACAATGGATAAGATCAGACCAACTGGTTTGTAGGGAATGATCAGACCAACTGGTTCATGGGTTTGTAGGGAAGGATTAGACCAACTGGTTTGTAGGGAAGGATTAGACCAACTGGTTTGTAGGGAAGTATTAGACCAACTGGTTTGTAGGGAAGGATTAGACCAACTGGTTCATGGGTTTGTAGGGAAGGATTAGACCAACTGGTTTGTAGGGAAGGATTAGACCATGGAGGAAGAAAACAGAAGGAGTCACAACGAAGGCATATCAAAGGTTCAATGTCTTTTGCCGCGGTCGTAAAATTTCTAAGCCAGCGCTAATCGTTTAATCCGATTATCGAGGAGAACAACAGCAAGGCTTTCTTTGCACATGCGCATTGCGCACATTGCGCGCATTGCTGACGCGTTGTCCTATTGCACTACACGGAAGGCTGGCTCCCGATCTGCAATATCTTCAGTGTACAGCATCGTACATATATGAGGATTGAAATGATAAAAAGCTAAACAACACGTCTTTGAATTTGACAATTTGTTGGCTTCCGGAGATCACCGGAAATATCCTTAAAATAAGTTGCTAAAGACACTTTATTGTAACATCTGAAAATTATATTTACCGTAAGTCAGCCGGATTCGCCAAATTCGGCGATCAAAACACCAAAATACTCGGTGGAAAAATACGCTATTAATGACAATGAACTGCGCAATATAAAAAGCCGCTTGAAAAGCAGTGCGCGCATACGTTTTGTGTTTATTCGTTTGCTACAATTTCTACCACTCAATTATGTATGCTGGTCGCGAGCAGGCCGGCGGCAAAAGACATTGTACACAAGGGGATTATCAGCGGTCGTAAAACTGGTAAAGCGTGGCGGGCGGCCGTAACGTATTTTCAATGGGCCACTGCGAAGTGCTGCTAATTGGGTTATGAGATAAGAGAGCCTGTAGTTCTCCTCGATAATCGGATTAAGCGATTAGCGCTGGCTTGAAGTTTCTGACCCATGACAAAGACATTGAACCTTTGATATGCCTTCGTTGTGACTCCTTCTGTTTTCTTCCGCCATGATTAGACCAACTGGTTTAAAGTGGGGAAGGTATGTACAACATTGATTACAAAAATACTGAATTATTATTCGAATGTTAACTTCATGTGATACATGTAGAGGTACCAATCATCCTAAATAATTGTTCTGTATAAAGTGATCTCATTTCGGAGAAAACAACAAAATATGCACATTAAAAACTTGGTATTAAAAAATTTGCAACTTTTTGCTCCTTGGGTTTTTGTAAAAAATAATGAATGCTTTTTCACACTTTATTCAAGACTTAGACTCGGCATTGAGCTGAAACTTTCACGTACCTACCCCACTTTTTAATGGGGGTGGGAAATCGTAACATCTGTCCAATTTTTACATTTGTTGCTCGCCCTATTGCTGGTCCTATGGGGCACATTTAGCCTGCGACATTGCTTGCTGTCGTGATCATGCAATGGTACATGTATATGCCTATCGCTGTATCGCTATTGCTGTCGGTACATACAACCTCAGATTCAGAGGCCTTACTGTCATTTTTACCTTGAAAATCATTAATTCCGTCGCTGTCAGTGTGTTCAAAGTCAACATCATCTCCATCTTCACTGTCCACGTTATAATTCCATGAAAATAGCAAGCATTTTTAAATACAACGTCTGTGTAGACAGCATGTAATCAATGTTAACAATAAACAACTTCGCGAAGTTTCGAAGTCTGTTTTAGTTGTCAATAATCAACATTTATTAGCTAATTTGCATTGGAAGTACATGACCTCAAATTCCTATTGGTCAATTGTTCGCTCGTTTGTCAAAACAAGACCCGTTGTCAGGTGATGACGTTTGAGCCTTTTGAAAGGCTTGTAAAAACCAAACTTCTGACAAAATTTACTTGAAATTTTCAATAACACTGTTCAAAAGAAAACAAAAATTAATGAAAATCACAAGTAAAATAGTAAAAACATAACACAGGCGAAACAAGTTTAATCAATGACTGGGTGAATAGATATACATTTTCTGACAAAGAAATGGCTGAATCTTTTTCAAACATTTCGTGGAGTATTGTGGCCGAGCGGTCTAGCTTGCCGGACTCAAGTTCTGGTGTTAGCAGCAGAATGTGGGTTCGAATCCCGGCCGTGACACTTGTGTCCTTGAGCAAGACACTTAACCATAATTGCTTATAGGGGCAGAGACAGTTTAACAACTGCCTTGTTCTGGACTAGTTACCCCTCCCAGTCATATTCGCACCGTGAAGAGGATGGTTATTAACTTGTCTTGTTTCGGTGCGAGGGGCTGGTTTCTTCAGTGTGGAGTCGTTGTAACAATTCAATGACTTAGTAGCCCCCACCTTGGAGTGGCCATTGGCCTTGTGTAGGGCGAATTGCATAAAAAAAATAAAAATAAAAAAAATAAAAAAATTATACGGCCAAAACAAAAAAGTCTGGTCTCTGGTCATGGGTCGGCTTCTATATCGGTGTGGTGACACATTTGTTTTTTTGTAATCTTTTTTTTTTGGGGGTGATACATGTTAACATTTTTACACGGTTAAGTTATTGGAACAAGACTAAATTCCCCATATACAAAGTATGGTGGCTAAGAGAGGCCACACAAGTCGGGCAAACGTTCATACCCTATGTGAAAAAGCTGCCAAATTCCAATCGATCCAGCAATATTTGCTGCAATTGGGTGTTTCATAGCAAAGAAAACTAAAAAAGGCTGACAAAGCGGGTCTGGGGTGATGTGCATGGAGATCAGAATCAGGAGACTTTTTGGGCCTACTGACAAATTTGTGCAATAGGTCTTTTTTACCGGGGTTATGATCCTATACAAAAAAATCTCCTCACCCCCCTTCAGGATATGTGTATGGCTGATGTTGAGTTTGTTCACAATTTTCATTTCTTATATCATTTATTAACAGATAGAAATGGCTACTTCTAAACCAACATTGAGTTCAGCTCTAGAGAAAATCAGCAAGGATCATCTTGAGTGCAGTATTTGCAAAGAGGTGTACAGACAACCCAAAATGCTGGACTGTGTCCACAGCTTCTGTGAAAACTGTTTAGATGAATACCACACTACCAAATACAAGGATGCTGTCATGATTCCTTGTCCTTTGTGTCGACGGGAGACGCAACTTCCTACGATGGGTGTTCCAGGCCTCAAGACCAACTTCTATCTAATTGGTCTTGTTGAGGAGATCACACTGCAATACAAGTTGGTCAGCTCGTCTGGTAACACAAAGCTTACCTGTGAATTTTTATGCAAGGAGGAAAATGAGGCTACACATCGCTGTCTAAACTGCGCACAGAACATGTGCGAAAATTGTAGAGACTCACATTCAAGAATCGCCGCACTGTCAAGTCACACCATTGCTACTTTGGATGACATTCTTCAGGGGAAAGTAGCTATAAAAGAGACAAAACAAAAACGTCATCCAGAATGCCAAACCCATGAGGGTGAAGTGGCATGGTTCTACTGTGTAACATGTGACAAGATGATTTGCCAAGCTTGCACTGTCCTAGACCACTGTAAACCACAACATGAGTACATTGATTGCAACCAAGCCTCATCCACATATAAACAGTCATTGGCTCAATTCTTTACTCCCCTTGAAGGAGTTCTCAAGAAACTTGAACAATCTCTAGCAACTGCCTCAACAATGAAAGACAAACTGGACATCACAGTTGAAAGAACAATGGCACAGGTGAAGAACAGAGCTGATGAGATCAGGGCTGAGGTAACAGCTCAAGAGAGTCGCATCATTGATGAAATCAAAAACCTCCACAAAGATCATAACAACAAATTGGATGAATATGAGCAAACAGTGAGTGTAATCTCACAACAAATACAGCATTCACTGGAGACCGCCAAAGATGTCACCAACAATTCATCAGATCCTGACTTCCTTGCACTCTGTCCACTATCAGCAAGGACTTGAAATTTCTCAGCAGTCAAAGTATTCCCAAAATTGATGACAAGCTTTGTCATCTGAGATTCAAGGAGAGTCAGAGGGTTGGTGATATCAATCTTGGTAAGGTGGAGCTGCAGGGACCCAAGTGGGAGCTGTGTGGTGAATTTGGCAAAAAGGGAGGTGGTTCAGGAGAATTCAATTTGGCTTGGGGTATTGCTGCTTGTCAACCTGGTGATGAGATTGCAGTGGCAGAATACTATAACAAGAGAGTGGTAATCTGCAGCACCAAGGGACATCAGAAAAGAACCATTCCAATACAAGGATGTAAGTTTCTTATGTACACATTAAATGCATTCAATAGCATAGTGTACTGTAGTGCACAAGAGTGCATGATGTTCTGTGTAACAAGACTGCACAGGAAAAATCTTATTAGGAATTACAAAATGCAGAAAAAATACCTCAATGACTATTTAAAGTAAACGTGCTATGTGTATGTGCTGTGCTATGTGCTGTTTTTATTGTGTCGAGGTCTCTGCACAAGGGTCCTTTAACTCAGACATTGTCTTGAACAAGTCCCTGTATGAGAGCTGATCTCAGTGAAGCACTATGAAAGGCCTTTACAATTAATTTCAATAAATTAATTTTATGATATGAAATTCATGCTTCAACTTCAACATTAGAAAACAAAATAATAATTTTGTACATAATTGTTGTTTTACTGTGATATATCTCTTATTTTTCCAGGTCCATATGACATTGCAGCTATACACAATCACTTAGTGGTTGTGGACAGCACCAACAATGTCATCAAGATGTACAACAATGATGGCACACTGGACTTTGACTTCCACACAGTGCCTCATAGTGAGGTAGGGAAGACAGCAGTGTCCCTCTCGAGTGTAGCAGTAAATAATAAGGGTAACATCATAATAGGTGATGTGACAAGGATGGTGGTAAGCGAGCACAGCCCCACTGATGGCTCGCTCATTCACACTATGCCTGTCAAGACAGCACCTTACTTCCTGGCCATTGATAATAATAATAGAGTTGTAGTCAGTGGTCATCACCAAAATCCAGTATACATTGTTGATGGCAATGGTACTTCATTACTCACAATCAAACCAACAATCAATGGTCAGGAAGTTAAATACTGCAATGGTGTATGCTGTGACAGATCAGGCATATACATTGCAGTGCGGAATGGGGATAACACTGGTCATATTCACCATTATGATGATGAAGGTAAATTCATCACATGTATAGCTCATCAGGGTCTTTACTGGCCCATAGGAATCACATTCACTGCCGATGAGCATCAGCTGGTAGTGGCAGACTTCTACTCAGTGAAGATATATCACAAGGTGTGATGTAATCCAACATGCTGCTGACTGGCAATCTCCCTTGTCATCATCATCATAATGGTGAAATGTCCTCTTCAAGATATGTTACCCAAACATGTAATGTAGCATCTTGTCACTCTAGGATTAATCTTGTGTTGCTTATTAATAATGTTTGACATGACAAGAGGTACAGAGCACAATTTATTGACAATGGAGTCTTCACTTTGATTTAGGCCAAAAACATGTCTCCGGTTTCTAGTCATACATGTAGGTTGGCTACAAAATCGGTGATTTTGTTGTAATTTTATTCTTACAAAGTACATGTATGGTGACTAAGAGGCCTCACAAATCAGGAAAACATTCATACCCCTAGATGTGAAAAAGTCGTTTAAAACACAACGTGGAAGAATTCCAATCGATCCAGCAATTTTGGCTGCAATTTGGCATATAGTTTCATAGCAACAAAAAAAAGGAAAAAAATATATATATATTTTTAAAACATTCTGAAGCACGTGGATACCAGAAAATAGAGACTCTTATTTTGGCCTTTTAATAACAAACTCAAATGAATAATTGATTTTGATTATTTAATTACACTTCAATGATTTAAAGTACTGAGTGTCTGTTGGGAAATTATTTGACATGTGACATGAGCGGGGTAGGGCTTGAACCCATTTGAAACTGTATATGACATAAAACACAATAAAGGGGGCCACTTTCCTACCGTCACGTTAGCAGTTTTACTAATGGTTGTAATTTTTTTTTAAATATCTGAAACCACCAAAAAAGAATTTCAACATTTGAATAGACATGCATGCTTATCCTAAAGATAATTTGAGTTGATTATTACTATTATTTTTTTAGTACCTAAATTTCCATCAACAAATGGGCGGAAGAAGTGAGGTAACTTTTTCCGTCAAATTTTTATGGAAATTTGAGGGTAAAAAAATAAATTAATTAAATAAATCAACTCAAATTAGTTCTAGTATAAGCCTGCATGTCCATTCACATGTTGAAACACTTTTTGGTCGGTTTCAGGTACTTAAAAATAAATAACAACCATTGGAAAAACTGCTAACGTGACGGATGCAAAGTGGCCCCCTTTATTGTGTTTTATGTCATATGCAGGATGGGAACAACATTGCTTATGTTGACAAAATTGCATTTACAAGTATGCAGATAAAGGGTTCACTGAAAAGGGGTCAAGGGACATTTCAAGTCAAGATATACATAACCAATCTGTAAAAGTTTAATCTTACGTGTCATTACCCTTCGTACTGATAGACCATTTGAAACCATTCAAAATTTCCACTTTCAAAAATGCCCATTGGTTTTGTACACACATGGTGATACCATTTGAACAGTGTTGGTAGCAAGCTTTACTACCATTCAAATCCATTCAAATGCATCTATAGAGGGTCCATTGATTCACCACTTAGAAGTATCCAAACAAGGTTTTGTATTAGCTGTACTACCATTTGGAAAGATCCAAACAAGGTTTTGTATTAGATGACCTACCATTCCAAACCATTTGGGGAAATCAATACTGTACACAGTTATTTCACCATTCAAACCACAAAAGTGAATGGTTTCAAATGGTGCATCAACTTGTTTGAAAAAGGCACCTGAACTAGGAGGGTTAAAAGTGACAGAACCTCGGGCAAAATTATTTCTGAGGAAGATTGATTCGATCATCAGCTTTACACCAATCCTTATCTTTCCTATGAGAATGAAATATTTACAATATTTCACAAGTAGTTTAATGAATTTATGACAGAATCTGGCATTAATTTACTTTGACAATTTATTACTGTAAAAACACGCCTGTGAGGGAGTTTTACTTTTGTTGTTGTTTTCTATTTGTAAATTTTACTCTTTAAGCCTCCTACTATAGCTGCACTTTTGTGGGAAGTACCTACACAGGTCAAAACCACTCAACTGCCTGTTTTGACTGTTGACCCAAATGTGCACACAGGGGCATTTTTGACTGGTTTTTACTGTCATTTTGACCACCCTGAACAATACCAGACAATGGTTTTTTACCAGTCAAAAACAGTTGACTCAATTTGACCTGTAAATGTACTTACTACACATACGATTTTGATAGTGTTTGACAGTGTTTAAAAAATTAGAACACAAACTTAATCATTACAAAAGGTAAACTTGATTCATATTTTTAATCTACTTTTTCAAACAAATTGTCCCGCCCTTATCCACATATCCCCCCTTCCCACTAACTCCATTTGCAATCTTGGTACAGATTCTTAAGTCTTTTAATCTTTCCTCATTACTTCCATTTTGTTACTTATTATGTTTGGTTGTTCATTTTGTCATATCTTGCTATGCATTTAATTGTATGTTTTAATTTATGCCTATAAAATTACAATTCTGAAATATATTTAAGAAATATAAACTTTCCAAACCTGGAAAAGGACAATGGGCTGGATTTATTGAAAAGTTTGAAAAGGGTATATCTAAAATATGACTGTCGAATGGCAAAGATCCAAGTTTGTCGAACTGCAGATGAATAAATCAGACTTCGAAAGTCTCAAATATTTATCACCTAACAAAGGGGCAGAGCCATGCCAGCCTCATTAACTCGACCAGGCATGAGTGCATGCAGGACGTTCTGTCAGCGGACTGTCTGACCCTTACCAATACGGACAGTCCACTGACAGTGTGCTGGAATTACAAGGAGTCAATATTGAATACGTCTCTTACTAAGTCTTCTTGTTCTGACTGTTATGTTATAAAAGTTTTGAAAATACAAAATTTGATTTGAAAATTTAATTGAATGATGCAGTGTCATAGAGGATCTTTATTGTTAAGCTATGTACGTGTACTGTATATTACATTTAATTTACATAACTTATTCCATACTCTGATATGTATAAATACAAAACACAAATATTGTGAAAATGTCCTTATTAGTTTAGTTGTTGAAAATGTTAACCAGCAACAAACCCAATGGCGGTGCAAAAGGGGGATGGTGGTGGGAAATAATTTCCGCACTTTAAATTATTTTGTCCAAAATTGTTACGTCTATTCACATTGAAAGAATGTGACAAAGTAAACCGAACCACAAATATCCTGCCAATTCTTAGCGTCCTAATAAACGCAAGAACTACACTCATTAGTTAAATGTTCCCAACATCACATTAAACCTGTAAAAGTGTCCCCTAAATATTTGGGAGAAAATATCAATTTTCAAATTTGATGTGAAAACAACACTAGTCAGTTGACTTCATTTTTTAGGACTATTAAGTTCTGGGCAATAATTTCACTTTTTCTTAAGAATAGTAACACCTTAGACAAAACGAATAATTCTGCCTGAATTGTTATAAAAACTTTGTCCTCTATTGCTTTGTGTTATGAACAAATATTCCCATTTCCCCCAAAAGACTTTCACAGATTGGTTTCTGTGTAGATTCATTAACCCTTGTATACAATGCAGTCTCCAAAATGCCACAAAAACAAAAACTGCTAAGTACACAATGCTTTTTCTATGCATGCCTTAAAATATTGCATACTGTACACAAGAATGGTACATGGATACCCCAAAATGCCCCTGGGTCTGGGACAAAAACAAAGTGTTCTGACCTTCACACAGTATGTGTATACCCCAGGTTACTGTACTGGTTTATTTCAAGTTAACCTTGCAATGAAACAAAGCAGGTGGCTGCTTCAGTTTACCTCATCTCTCTAAAGAGCCTTGGGGTATGCCATTAATCTTTAGATAAGAAAGTGTGTACCTCAAAATGTCCCGGTTGTGACATTTTGAAGTATGGGTCCACTTTGTAAAGAACACTGATAATAGAAGGGATTACATGTATGCATTTTTAATGGGATTCACACAGCAAATAGTGTTTTTTTTGTGGTATATTTCAAGAAAAGTATTTACTTTTTCAGGCCAAATTATTTGACATCAAGTGTAATTGCTTTGAGTTAGCTTATAATACTTAACATGCAAGAAGTTGTAATAGCGCTCTGATGTACCACATGGGCTATTTCCGACCGCATGTGCCAAGGTGGAACTTGACAACTTACTTGATTGGTTATATTACTGGATTGGTTATACTATGTATAAATACTCTATAAATGTATTACTCTTCTATGAATATATTTCATATTTCTTGGGCCAAGTGCCCACAGAGGTTGGGGTCAAATGTACCCACAGATATGGCCAGGTGTAAGCCCAATAATGGTTGAGGTCAGGTGTACCCAAAGGTATGGCCAGGTGTGCCAATTAATTGTTGGGCATGGTGTAATCCCGATAATGGTAGGGATCAGGTGTGCCCCAAGTTCGTTTTTTTTTGTATGTGTGACCGGATAGCTAAACAATTTTTCGCCATCCGGCACAAACAATTGATGTTTTGACAATAAAAACAGTTTCAAGGCTGTGGCGTTCTATCACAAGAATTTGTCTGTTTTGTTTCATTTGAATCCGAGTGTAAGTAAAATTAAGTGGGAGTTCTTGATGTTTGTCTTGGTATAACTCGATCACATTTGTATATAACGAATAGTGACAGAAAAATCATTGATATCACGGAATCACTATTTTAATAACATTTTGACATTCTAAGCTTTAGGGAAAAAAAATTGTACTGATATTTTGTACATTGTACTATGACCAACGCATGTGTACCGTGCATGTACAGTCACTATACAGTGTATGCAAACATATGATGTACAAGCTAGTGCTAGGAGTTACCGCTTAGTTCACTCCTGTTTAACCAAATCTTTCATGGTCGGTTAACTGGAAATTTCAAAACAGGGTGTCCAAATTGTTGACTTACAATACTTTTACATGTAAATGACAGATGAAATAGGGTGTTCAAAATTGCAAATGGGTGTCCAAAGACAGCACCTGATGGTCACACTAAGTATAGATCATCGGCAAATAGCACAATGTGTATCAAAAAGAACAATAAACTTCCCGCAATGATTGTTTAATAACCAATGCAACAAAACAGAAAATCTAGAACTACAAAATGTGTGGCAAATTCTTCCAAAATTGTTGGTTATATTTTTTTTAATTATTGGTTTTGGTTAGCCGGTTAGAAAATTGATAAATGGTGATTGCAGTTTTGGTCGGTTAACCGTAGGCCTAAGTAATCTCAATCCTCAGAGTAGTGGCACAAACTTCAGCCTTAAATCTTCACTTCTTTGACATACATGTAAGATAATTCTTGTAATTGTAGATGGCACATTGGCACATTATGCTACATATAAACGCACTCAATTCCTTTATATTGCATAATTGTTTTGAACACGTAGATCATGTCACAACACATGTTTAGCTCCTCACTGGAGTATTTCAGCAGTAAATATGACATGAAATGTGTAATCAAATGAAGCAAGTTCAACACCAATATCCAAGTAATATTTATGTGTATCTATTGTATAGAATCTCATGGAATGATTATGCTAATATCTTGTCTAATAAAAATGTTGGCATAATTAATCGACTAAAACATTTCTTACCATTTCTTATCAATGTATCTTGTTTGGAGGGTGACTGGGTTCCATGGGGTGACATCATTGCATCTTGTTTGGAGGCCGGGTGACTGGGTTCCGTGAGTTCCTGTAGTGGGTGCTGCAGGGGTTCATTGAGTGTGCACCTGGGTTCATCAAGTGGTAACCTTAATTGCTTTAATATGGTGTAATGGTGTAGGTGTTAGCTAGCAGATACAAGTTGCTGGAGGTAGGAACTACTCGCTGTTGCATCATCTGTAAAATATCACAAAAACAGTTCATATATTAAAAAACATTAATAAACAAGACTTTCATCAATAGAAAAATAAACATTTTGGGAAAAAAATTATATAATTTACAGAATAAATTATAAAGTTATCTTTCATTTTGCACAAATTTTGGAGGTATTATGAGAACACAGACTGAGGCCATTGGGAGGAAGACAAGAACAGCTGATACTAGGAAGGGACATGTGTGTGGAACATACCCTTAACATTATATTTTCAGTGAGTGTCACAACATTATCACTGAGAGCAACGATCAAATTGGTGAAATCTAGTAAGGAATGGGAAGGGCCGGAGGTAGGCGTGTGCCCTTTTTTTGTATCACCATATCACTGGCTACAGGGTTGTTATATTTAAACTTGAGAAAAGTTTGAGATATGAACTATTTTTCCTCTGTGTGTAACAATGGTCAAACTGGTCCAAAATCGGCTATAGTCTGGATAAGCTTGAGATTTTTATTCTTTAAATTTCCCTTTAACTCAGAGATATTGTTAACCAGTTGACGTCGTGAATATTTTTTTTTTCCGGTCCCCCGTGCGGGTTTATTTTCAGTGAAAAATCTGAAAAAATTTCTAGCCATTAATAATTTTTTTGGTCAAATAAACACCTTTACTCATTGACATTTCGAGAATTAAATGGCTAGTTTTTTAATTACGGTTGTGTTTGTTCAGCACAATTAGACCGTTGGCAAGCTCCGATGCAACGGCCTATTAGCGACCAGTGCCCCAGTCCAAAAGACGGCATACCGGAGAGAGATCGAATGCCTCGTAAACAATGGATATAAATCCGTCTTTACAAATGCTTGGCTGGTACGTCAAAGGAACAGGTCTTGGATAAAGGGATTAGGCAAAAATCAACAAAAAGAGTGAACTCGTTCAGTATTTGCAGTGCATTTTGTCCCGGGCCACCGAACCGTGACCCCATGGACTCCGCGAAACGATTGCGTGTATACAAGTCAGACGCCACGACGGCACGCCACGTGTGGCGTGTTGACAAGTCTCCCGGTGACACACAAAAATCGGAATGCGTGTTTAGACGCTCTCTGATCCGCTGTACAAAAAAAATTGCGTGTATACACGGCATCCGAAGCGAACTGGTTAATAAGTAACTAAAGTTTGTGATAGTTCAGACTTCAAAGGTTATATTTTCTTAACTTCGTATATTTTGAAGAGAAAAGTTGACTGTACGTTTAATTTCTCAAGTGTGCCATTTTCACATGTATTATTGTCATATGGCACCTCTGCCTAATGATCATAGAGACAAAGCCCCATGTGTAGAAATTCCTTTAATCTTATGGTAGAATACTTAATGTACATAACTCTGTGGCCTTAATATCAGTGCATTCTGTTGAATAGGTTAGCCTTTATGTCTCTTTTAATAGCTACTTGTAAACTATTCCCTTGATTTTTCGCATAAGAGGCAAGTGCCAGGCTAGGAAGTGTTCTTTGGTTTTAAGCACATTTTATTCCAAATTTTTTTATA